>JAJMDK010000056.1:0-34906 GCA_030573515.1 Hanseniaspora jakobsenii
AAAACCAAGTCTTCTCATTAGCAGATATAGCTTTGACATTTATATATATATATTAAAAAGTTTAAACTGTTTAGTATTGATCTTTTACAAAGATTTAAAAAAAACATAAAGACACTTTATTCTTTTTTTTTTGCAATTAATTAAAAAAAACATTATTATTAAAAGGTAAATATTATTATATGATTTGTTGAAGTACAACAGCTTCCCTCTCCGCTTCCGCTTTACCCTCTTCAACATTCAAAACATCAAAGACCGGAAGGGCAACAACTAAGAAAAAGAGCAGCAAGATAAACGCGTATCTAATTTGGTGTGTTTTATCAATGATCAATCCTGTAAGAACAGGCCCCACAATGGAGGACCCTTTATCTGTGATGTTGAATATGGAGAAGAAAATGGATTCCTTTCCCTTTGGGATGATCAGTGAGAATATCGATCTTGAAACGGCATTCAGAGCCCCCATGGACAATCCATACCATAGAGCCAAAAAATACATCTCGTACTTATGCTTTAATCCTACATTCTCAAAGAAAAATCCTAACATTCCATAAAGAGGAATGAAACATGCCCAGAGTATAATGCACATCATCAGTCTATTCAAGGGCATTTTGAATCTGTTGATAAGGAATGAAGGAATGGAGAAGGCGCCAATGATTGCAAAGACTAATGACAGAATGGACACAGTCACCAAATTGATTGTGTTCATGTGAAGTTCATTTTTGGAAAAGAGTATGGCTGTGGAATTAATCGTTGTTATGCTATCCGAGATTATAAACCACCCTAGTAGAAAAATAGACACCTGTTTCAAAGAGGCGGCATGTGTTATAGTCTTGGCTAACGTTTTCCATGATTTGAAAACGTGCTTTTTGATGGTTTTTAATGACAAAGTCTCTGGGTTTGTGTGTGATTGCTCATGGTACTGCACATTCATCTCCAAGGTTTTAACATTGTCCTTTAGTAAATAAAAAATAGGCATTTGAGTTATCATCCAATAGAGACCTACAAAGAAAATGGCAATTTTTAATGACTGCAAGTTTTCAAGCAGTGTGGGTGTGTTGGTTTTTAAATGGAACTTTATCAACGCAATGCAAAGAATCTGAACTATCAAAGCACTCAAGTAACCCAATGATGTACCCCTAGCCGAAATTAAAGTGGTGAGCTTATTTTTATCATCTGTGTTTGAAGTTAAAAGCGAGGATCCCTGGGGGCTATTGGCGCTGTTGACAATCACAGGAAGTAAGGAATTACCTATGACGTTGATAACTCCGTAGCAGCAATTGGTTAAAATGCATAATAGAGCAAGTGAATAGACCTCAGAGTTGTAAAGCAAAGATATCAGTATAGTGCATGCTGCACCTAAAAATCCAAACAGCAACATGATTTGTTTTTTAAACTGTACGGTATTGTTAAAATTATCAACTAAACCACTCACACTAATAACCAAAACAGTTTGAAAAAAGACAGATGTTGAAAAGATATAAAGAGCAAAACTTGAGGGATCAACAAACCATCTATTGGCTATAGGCAAAACACACTTGACTTTATTTGCATCGATTATGCCATTTTCAGCTATACTGACACAAGCCTTACTGTGATCGTGCACTTGAACTGAGTTCAACGTTGCAAATGTTTCTAAAATCACAGGCATATAAGTCCCAACTATAGACACTATGAATGGCTCTGATGAGATTAAGTAGATAAACCAAGCCATGATGTTGTTATTGGCTATGCGGTCATCTGGGAATATATTTAGAAAACTTTCTTGAAACGCTTTCAAAGCGGCTTTACTGGACTTGAGTGGATTGCTGCAGCAAGAAAGGGCTGAATTGTTGTTAGATCCATAAGGTGAGGAGAACCTGTTGATGTTATTTTGATTTTCATTTTGCAATAAAGGAGTAGTGTTGCTGTTGTTATTGATACTGAAATGATCACTGGTGCGATCTAAATTTGAAGAACTATAATTAAGTGGTAATGATTCATAGACATGGTCATTAGATTTTGTCAACGAGAGATGTGATTTGTCTTCAGACATTATTATATTGTTTTGTTATTTTTAATTTTTTATGGGTGTGCTTTGATTTAGATATATATTGAGTAGAATTATAATTATTATTTTAATAAATTCCTTTGTTTATATGAAGTTTTTGATGTTCAAAAATGTGTTTTTATTGTAGTTGAAACTTGGATTCCTATTATAACTTTGTTTTCTCTCTGTCTCTCTTTTTTTTTTATATATAAGTTTTAATAATATTTATAAGCAACACTTTTGAAAATATTATTGGTTATTATATTTACATCTTTACGTGTATTTTTAGAAGTTGATAAGAGTAAAATAATATGTGTGAAAATGTATAAAATAAGACTACTTTATTATCAGTCTTAGTTATCAACTGAAAACCCTTGAAATAATCTAAGAATAAAAATAAGAGATTACTGAAGTTGATTTTTTTACAATGGAGATTACTATATTTTTTTTTTTATCTTTTGTTAAAGTCAAAAAAAAAAAAAAATTTTCCCCTTTCTTAATTTTTTACTTTTAGGTTGTTGTTAATGTTTTTTTTACAACAAAAGCACGTGCTCAGGACACGTGCTACTATTCAACCTTGAATTGTTTCTCAATGAAACCTCATTGTGATATTCACTTACAATCGATTTAAACTAAATACTTAATCATCAAAATTCATGTCTAAAAAATGACATGTAATTGTGTTTTATTATAATTACTATATACTCAAAGCTATATATATAGACCTTTAGAGATTATAAAAGTGAAGAAAAAATAAAAAATGTAAAAAAAAAATACTGAAAAAAGAGAAAGAAAAGAAAAAAGAAAAGAAAGGAAAAATCAAAAGCCAAAAAAAAAAAAAAAAAAACAGAAGATGCCAAAACAATAATAACAACAGGAAATAATTTCAAATTTTAATTCAATACTTATATGTTAATTTTGAAAGTTTTTTATTCTTTGTTATTATTAGTTATTGCTGTGGATTTTAAACAGTGGCTTTATTCTTGTGTTTCTTCATTTACAGTATCTTCTTTTTCACCATCTTCTTCTTTTTGGTTTTCTTCTACTCCCTGTTCAGTTTCAGTGTCTTGGGGTAGAGCCCTTTGGATGTTGTAACTAAAGAAATCATTGGATGTAAAGACAGTAACAACATTCATAACAAACTCTTCGTTGCTTGGCTTGAACTTACTTTCATTAACCCACTTAGCATTTCTTAGAATGTAGCAGTCGTATGGATTCTTGTTACCAAATTCATCGCTGGTGATATATTCAGACATATTGTCTAATAAACAGATTTCGATGTCATTCTGTTCTTCTAATTGTTGATCTAAAATAATGAACAAAGAAGTCATAACAACTTCAAAGTTGCTGTTTTGAGATAACTGACTCAATCTCTTAAAGTTCAACAACTTGGATAATTGAACAAATCCGTTAACGTCTAGTAAATTTTCGGTCAAGTACTTGTCATTGTTTAAGTTCTCATCAGATAAGTAGTATGCAAGTTGTTTAGCACATTCATAGTAGATATCATATTGGAATTGCTTTGGATAAACAGGAACCATTATAGTAGATACATTAGGTTGTTGATAGTTGTTGCTGTTGAAACCATATGTTCTGTTGCTGTTAAAGAATTTGTTCTTGTTATTGTTGTAAGGTCTATGTACTGAGTTTCTTTTGTCAGAGTACTTTCTTTCGGAATTGTATTCTCCGTTTGATTTGTTATATTTATAGTTTGGGTTGAAAGGCTTCTTATAACCGTTGTTGAAACCTTGATTTGGTCTAGATCCATTGTAGTTACTATGGCTTCTATGTCTATGTTCTCCTTCGTAGTGATGCTTCTTCTCAAAGTGTCTTTTGCTGGAAGACTTGGTATCTAATTCACCTTGATTTTCTTGACTGTTGTCTTCAACAGAATTTTCTTGATCAGCGCTATCTTCTTTATTGGATACATCTTCAGTGGTGTTTTCATTTTTATCATCAGACTTTAACAATTTAGAATCATCATTAGAGCTTTCCTTTTCTTCATCAACGATTTTACCTTCAGAATCTTCGGAATTTGGAGTTTTATGGGTGCTCTTAGAAGTTTTGGCTTTTGAGAAACTGCTCTTTTTGCCATTACTACTGAATTTATTAGATGTATGATGAGATTTTCTGTTATCAGAATCCTTTGATTTTTTATTATTCTCACGAGATAATGATCTATCTTTGACATATTCACCATTTCTTTGGTTGCTATTATCACTATCGGCAGATCTGCTTTTTTCAGATCTATTGGAAGATTTCTTTTTGGAACCATTAGATTTCTTGTTTTTGTTGCCACTTGTTTTACTATTTCTATTACTGTTTGAAGAAGGAACTGCTACGTCTATTCTAAGTAGATGTGTTAGATCAACTGGATTCCAATCAGCTTGGGTATCCTTTTTGGAATTAGCACTTTCATCGTATACTTCTTGTCTTTCATTGTTAGGTTTAGAAGCAGAAATAGATTTAGAAGATTTTTTCAAAGCATCTTCAATGGTTAAAAGCTTAGATGAACCAGTCTTTAAAGAACCAGGTTGATGGTCAACAGTTTCCCATGGGGATTGTTTGGTAACAATCGGAGAAGATTCTGAGTTGTTTTCAGAACCATTTAGTGGATTACTTTCAATAGTGCTTTCAGACATTTGGTGACTTAGTTATTATTATTTTTTTTTCTGTTTAGTTGTAAAATGAGAATGTTTTTCTTTTTTTCTTTTTATTCTTAATAACTATAAGATGAAATAATCCTTGGGCTGTTAAAGATTCTTTGCTTTTATATACTAAATTGTAAATATTTTAAAAAAAAAGGATACTAAATATGTTTATATGTAATGTGTCATATTAGATACAAAGATATCATTATTGATTTAGACATTAGTGATAAATCATAAAAAACTAGATAGTACTTAAAGTAATACTTTGAACATATATTATGTTACCATAGACCAATTAGAAAATATATGCATTTGACACCCACATTCATATATATTACATAAGAACTGAAGAAAGAAAAATTTTCTTGTTTTTTTTTTATTTTTGCCTCTTTCCCTTTTTCTACCTCATATAAAAAAATAAAAAATTTTTTTTATTCATGTTATGGTTATTTTTTTTTTTTTTTGTTACATTTCATTTGGCTGTTACCGTTTTTAGTAATAACAACAGAAAAGAATAAAAATTATACTTGAAAATGACTGTAAATGGAAATAATTTTACTTCTTTATTTTTTATATTAAATAGTTTTAATAATTACAATAGATGTCACGTTTTTAACTCACGTGCACATTTCTTAAAACATATTTACATGTAATAATTTTTTTTAGTAATGAAATACAACATGTGATCAGTCACATTTATATTTATTTTTTTTTTATATAATTTTTATGTTAAATAAATCACATTTCCTAATAGAGTAATGGTATGATTAGAACAAAAGTATTATATTCTAAATTGTATTGTTTTTTTTTTTTTTTTCAAAGGCTGTGTTTAATTAATTAAATTTTACTGAATTCAAATCAGCCTTATTAATCAAAAACGCTAAGTTTATAAATTAATTAATTAACTAGATTTTTTATTTGTTTTATTAATTAAATGAAATACAAATTCATACATATACTTATAGTATATATTGAATATTTATTAATATATCAAAACATTCTGCTGGGTTTAATTGAAAGACCCTCAGAGATGGAGGGGTTTGAGAGAAAATTGCTTAATTATAGTTTTTCACCAAAAAAGAAAAAAAAACAATATAAATCATTACGTCTTTCAGTAAGCTTGATTTTCTTTTGTTTAAATGGGTTTATCTGTTAAAATAATAATCATCAATTTGTAATTTCATGCAACTTTTAATAATTGTTTTGTTTTATTATTCTTGAATCAAATCATAATAAGAATACCCGTTTTAACTGAACATATATAAAGCAAAGCATACATAACAAAATATTTAATATATTAACTTTTTTTATTAGTTTTGTATATTCTCTAAGCAAGAAAACCTCAGTTGTAACTCTTTTGATTTAATTATATTCTTTTTCTGTAGTTTGCAAGTGAATTTTATTATTATTAATTAAATCTCTATAATTGCTTTTAATATTTAGTAAAAAATTAATATCTGTTTAATTACAAGAATAGATAAGATCAAAGAATATAAGATAAAATAAACCAAAAAAAAAAAAAACTTACTCTTAATTGTAACCAATACATCACACACTATATTAGTACTGTAAAACTTATAATTAGACAAAATGAAAAAACAATCTACGCTGTTAGCTTGTACTGCAGGACTCCTTACACTCTCTCAAAGTAAGACTCTTCTAGTACCAATTGACTATGAATACACCTTAGATGTATATTACAATTTTAAAAGCAACCCTAATATAATTGTAACTCCTGTCTCTGAAGGTTTACAATTTTACGTTCCTGAAATAGAAACCAGCAGTACATCATCTCAAATACAACCTTCAAGCTATATTTCAAAATATTTTGGCAAAAAAAGGGATGCCATCAATACATGTGATGAGTTAAGCGACGGAATGGTGATCTTTAATATTGACAACCAGAAGGATAACACTTTAGTAACATGGTCAGAAGATGAAAAGGTATTCCATTTAATTAACCCTGAAACGGGATTAGAGTTGGATTATGACAATATCATAGCCCAGGATTGCTCAAATGACTTATCCACTACAACATTACAATCTGCAACCTCTACAGAAGCTGCAACAACAATAACCTCTGTTTCATCTTCAATAACCGGTGTAGAGACCTTTGTAGGAACAATAGAACATACAGACTCTAGTAACTATACCACTTATGTGCCAGTGGGTGTGTATGTCAACAAGACAACCTCCACACATACTTACATCAGCACTGCCGAAAATGGATCCAAGGCCACAAAGGAATCGACAACTGTTATCACATTGGGACAAAATAAGAATGACTCTCACACTGCAACAACAACCTATGCCAGATCGGACACCATCGCATACTTGGCTCCAGCGCTAATCACCACAACCACAAAGTCTAAAACATATGTCTCTGGAAGCACATACACTGTTGTGGATACAGTAACCTCTTGTCAAAGACACGCTATGGGTGGCTGTGTAGTTACAACTGTGTCAAGGGAAGTTGTAGGAGACGCTTCAAGTTCATACAGTGTGTTGTCATCTGTATCAGCATCCCAACAACCACACTCTTTGTCTTTAACTGAACAAGTCCAACCTTTCTCTTCTGCTACATCTTTAACTCAAGAAACACAACCTTCTTCTTACTCTTCCTCTCCTTCTTACTCTTCTAATGGAATTTCTTCTAATGAGATCTCTTCTAATAACAGTACAAACACACATGACTCATCAGAATCTACAGCAAGCCAATTAATAACTTACAAAACATCACATACTAGTATACTCCGTGTGTCCAGTTACTTGGCCGAAGGTGGAGCAGCTTTGAATTCATTAGGAGGTGAATTCTTGAGTAATTCCATATCTGTTATGATTATTGCATTCATTGCTAACTTGATTTTATAATCAAAATGTTTTAACGTTCTGTTTATAACTAAATAAAAATTATGAATTACTGTTGGAACATTATAAATGAAAAAATAATAGTAAATGAAAACAGTGAATGATGATAAAAAAAAAATGTGTAAAATTAATAAAACTAAAAAAAAAAGATAAAAAATAAGAAAAACTATATTATGATCTTGGGGATTGTTTTTAATCAAATCAAATTAAAAAGAAGATCTGTTGCAATCATCGTTACAATGATCTCTCTTTTTAATTCTCTCTTTATTTTAATTTTAGCAAGAGACTATAATTGCAATACTAAAATCTTTCGAGAGTATTTTTAAAATCAAGACATATATATATATATGTGGAAACTATACTGATAAAGTCTACGTTTAATCAAGTATAATGCAGAAAAAAAAACATTGAAGAGATTTTCTCTTATCCTTTGTTATTAAAATAATAAAATAATAAAAGTATTTAATCATAAATCTCAAACTCATGCACATATAAACATCATCTAAGCCCTTAATAAAAGCAACCTAAGCCAATATGTGTGTCTATGAGATAGAGAGATATGTTTAACATTAGTTAATTATTTATTTTATTTTTATGCTGTTTCCACTATATATATATTCAAAAATATAGCCATATATATATATTGTTATTATTGTCTCTTGACCAAGTTTTAAATATCTATATACAAGTGTATAGAGTAGAATATATAATATCAGTTATTTATTTATTTTTTGATTTTTAGTTCATTAAATTAGTATATAATTTTTTTTTTATTGTTCTTATAAATAAAAACTAATGTAAGAGTACTTATTTCTTTAATAATTCATCTAATTGACCCTTTTGTTCCAAGGCTTGGATATCAGAGTTACCACCAATATGCTTTTGGTTAATGTAGACATTAGGAACAGTTCTTTGACCAGAGATTTCTTGTAAGGCATCTTGCCAATCGGCACCATCTTCCATGGTGTCTAATTCCAATAATAAAACATCTTCTTTTTTAACAATATTAGCTTTGATCTTTTCATTGACTAAAGCTAAAGTGGAGTGACAGTATGGACAGTAAGACTTGTGGGCAACAAAGACTTTGTTCTTACTGATTAATTGTTTTAATTCAGGTATGATTTTACTGATGGCAGCCATTTTCTTAGGTTTGTTTTTTTTGCTGGCTCTTATTGCTTTGACTAATCCTATAAATAACCCAATAACTCCTAAAAATATAGCACCCATTAGTGTGATATATATTTTATTTTATGTTTTGTTAATTTTTTTTATTTAAATTATCAATATTTTATATATAATGTGTGTTAAAATTATAGAAAGAGAGATAGAAACTTCCCTTAAGATGAATATATAAACAAATTATATAAGATCTGCTTTTATATATTTTAGGTATTTCAGATATTATTATTAATGTGTTTTTTAAACAAATAGTGTAAATTATATTTACACTTAGATAAAAAAAATTTTTTGTCTTATTTTGTTTGTTAAGACAATTACGTAACTAACATAAATAAAAATATATATAATAAAAATAAGAATTAAGGGGAAAGACAGAAGACAGAAGGGGATATGATTTTAGAAAAAAGGAAAAAAGGATTTAAGAATATTGTACATAAATATTAGTAATATACACGTGACTTTATTTATCATGTGATCTTATAATGTACATGTGACTATTCAATATATTATATTATATTATCATATTATAACTAATTAGCCCACACATTCTACTTTTCTCTACAATTTAAATAACAAATTATATGTAATTATATACAAATATATAATAGGGTAAAATGATATGAAGATAATATACAAAACAAACAAAAACTCTTTATAATAATAAATAAATTCTATATATGATAAAATTGGTTTGTTACATAATATTTTTTATATTATTATTACTAACAAAATTTATAAAAAACACACACACACACCTATTTATAATATGTATATATAATAGATAACAAAGTGGATAATAATAATAATATTATACAAACACACATATAAAAAAATTAACACACACACACACTGATATTACAATTTATATATGTCTCTATATTTCTTCAATTGATTAGTTAGGTTTATAATAATCAATAAAATTAACTTTACCTATATAGATATTTGTATTATCATTTGATAACACATACAACAAAGATTATATTCAAAGACTATGCCTTATTTATATATATCATTAACATAAAATAAGTAACTATAACACCAACTAAGTATACATATATATATACACTATTAAAAATTTTCACTATAAAATTAATTGTAATTTAGAATCATTTGTTTCTTTATTGATAACTTACTTTTTGTTCTTTTTATTTAATATTGCTACTTTGCATCATAACTTTCAATTGTAACAAATCCGATATATAAATATAACCATCAATAGTATTTTTAATAATATTAATTATAAACTTATAGACTTAGATAGATAAATAGACAGATAATAACACTAAAGGACATAAATAAACAATAATAATATGGGTTTTCTAAAAGATCATCAAAAGACAGATATTACCAAAATCATTGAAAAATGTATTAAGAAAAACAAAATAAACTATGATAAGCTGAATGTATTATTGGAGCTTATTGATCTCAAGGATGACAAGACTGTATATGAGCAACAACAAAATCTAATGGAATGTTGCAGATGCATTCGAAAATCATTGAAATATGGAGTATCTCTTGATGAAAGGTTAATGGCTCTAGAGATTTTGGATTACATTATTGAAAACTTAGACCCTGAGGAAATCAATAATGACAACTTCATCAATGACAAAAAGCTTAACGACAATTTGAAGCTGGCCTACGTAGGTAAACCTTACGCATGGAATAAGCTGCAAAAGGGCAAGGAAATTAAAAGGTTGCAAGATGAAACTATCAGATATGTTACAGAAGTATGGAATGAAAAATATCCTATCTTTGGTTCTTACAGGGAGCTCTATGTGGAACCATCTTCCAACAATAGTGATTTCAATGATAACATTTCCATTGGTTCTAGCAGCAACACTTCCAGGGGTAATACTCGCATTAGAAATCCTTCCTTCTCATCAGGCTCTCAAAGACAACAAGGTATCAGAAAATCTTCAGGAAAGAAGTCTTATTTGAAAGACGCTGCTGATCCTAGTGTAGCCCCCGAGGACCTACGATATGGTATTCCAATCATCAATGCTGAAAAGCTTTCCAAAAGAATAGATACTGTTGTAGCTGATGCACAGAAACATACAACTTTGTTGGATAACAGATTAAACGAACTGGGAAGAAGTGTATCTTCCAATGATGATGAAATGGCTACAGGTTACTTTATCAAAGTTAGAGAACAAAGACGTAAAATTTTAAGATATTTGCAATTAGTCACAGATAGTGAATACCTAGGAGTGTTACTAAGATGCAACGATGATATGGTTGCCGTTCTTGACAAATATGACTCACAAAGCACCCTTTCTGATGATGATAACGAAGAATACTTTACAAGTGATTATGATAATGACAATAATATATCCTCTGATGGCTCTGATGATGACTATAATTATAGAACAGCCAGAAATGGTACATACACCAGTAATAGAACTTCATCAAGAAGAGACCGCGCATACTTTACAGACTCAGAGGAAGAAGATAGAAGAAGTGTTCACTCCTCTTCAAACCCATTTGAGGATGTTTTCCATATATAACTGTTCTTTATTTCACTTTATATATATATGTATATATATTTTTTATTGTGCAAAAAAGACTTTTCATGCAGTTAGACAAAAGTATATACAAATGTATCTACACTACTTACTAACTCAACAATCATAAACACAATAAAACAAAAATAGAAACATAAATTAGAGATTAAAATATATATAGAAAGAGCAATTTCTTTTTTTTTTTAATAATTATAGACTTTTTTTTATATAATATACTAGAGTAAAACAATTCATCTTATCAAATCAAGGTTTATAGTTGAGAGATATTCCATTAACACAGTATCTGTCACCCTTTCCTTTTCCAAGAATACGTTCCCAGCCTTCACCTTTAAAGATGTGTCCTAGATGTGAATCACAGTTGATACAGCATATCTCTATTCTCTCCATCCCCAAGGAATTGTCTACATACTGTATGATGTTATTATCTTTGATTCCAATCTTTCCGCCTCTTCCCTCGACTTTCTCACCATTCTTTATAGCCTTGTATAGTTCACTATTGGTGTTTTTTTCATATATGTTGGAAATCGCTGGGTCTAAAGAAGTATGAAAACTAGGCCATCCGCACCCGGACTCAAACATATCTGTTGACTCATAAAGGGGTGTGTCGCAGTTCTTGCATGTAAACACACCCTTTATTACTCCTTCTTCTTCTTTCGTGTTATTATTGTCATTCTGGCTGCTTAGTTCCCTTTCCAACTTTAGAAATGGAGAACTGTTGGGAGGTTCAGTCCCTTTAAGTTTCATTACTCTCAGTTCGGCATATGAGAGGTTTTTGTTCATGGGAGCATCGTAAATTGATGGTATTTTGTTCTGTTCATTTGAGCTCATTATGAATCTTTTAAAAATAGGGTTTTGTTTGGCTACTATGTTGGTTAGGGGTTTTGATAATCTACTGGTTTTGATCATATATAGAAAAAAAAATAATAATAGAATTATATAAAACACTCAGAATAGTAAGCTTAATGTATACTTATAAGAAGACGTTTTTAACGGAATTCTTAAACTTAAAAAATGTTTTAATTATTATTTTTTACTTTTTTATTTTTTTGGTTTTAATTCTTTTCTTAATATATATTTATTTAAAAAGTTTTATTAAAGTCTAAAACTGAAACTGTTGTGTTATTATATACATATCGAAATTAAACTGTTCAATAATGTCTACAGTTTTTGTTTAAATATTTTTGATATTTGATGATATCAGATTTTTTCAAAAAATATAAAAAATTATATTTAAAAAAAAAAATAGGGGTAGCTATTATTACCATAAAAACTTTATTTAGGTCATGTGATATATTTATAACAAAAACAAGAATAGATTTTTCTTTTTTTTCTCTTTCTTTTTTATAATCATTTTTTTTTTGAACAGTAGAGTAAGAAAAAAAATTAACATTTTGATTGAAACATCAAATTGAAAAACTTCGTCAACTTTAATCAACATTCTTATATGTTTTAAACACATAATTCTTATCATTATAAAATTTTATAAAGTAATTAAAGATTATAGATATAGCTATATTTTAATGTTAACAAAAGATGTAAGAAAATAAAACTAAAACCGTAGAGGAGTAGAATCACAAAATATCATATAATAATTTCTTGAGAGTCCAAACTAGCCCAACTAATTAACCAACACTTATAAAAAAATGTCTAAAGAAGTTTCAGAAAACAAAAAATCAAGTCCAGGTAGAGAACTAGACTTACATTATGTGGACATAGAAACAGGAATCCCAATTTTACCAAATCCAACGCAATTATCATGCTTTGATCTATTCAAACACTATGCTCGTTGTATCTCCTTCAAGGGTCAACTGCAAGAAATATACAAAAACGGTGTCATGACTTCATGCCCCAAACAGCTACAACTGCTTAAGTTCTGTTTGTTTGAAACTAGTGATGATCCGGTAAGAATTAATGATTTCTACCAACAACTGCATAACGGTCAACTCAAAGGATACAAGAAACGTGGTAGCAGTGTTGATATATGGGAAGAAAGATAGATATTTTTTGTATTATTTCTTTAAAAAAAAAAAAAAAAGGTTTTTAATGCATCATATAATATGTTCCCAAAGTGTCATGATGTCTGAGATAAATGTGACAATTACTTGTAAATACTTAACGCTACTGTTTAACTTTGCATTGACACTAAGTGCTACTATAAAATTTGTTAAGCTTTCTTATAACTACCATTACAAACACATAGTCTTTTATCTCAAAAAGTTTTCTTTTCATATGGATAGAAAAAATATAATCAATCTATAAATAAGGATCACAGTTCTCCATGTTATATATTCTTTATTAAATTTATGTTGTCATTCAACTGAGCCTGTTCAAATTTGAAAGTTGTCTTTATAATATTCTAAATAACGTTTTTATGAGTATTCTGCAAAATTAGGTATGAACAAAACATTTGTTAATTTAAAAAAAAGCCCTGTCTTTCCAGATAAAACTGTTTGCTTCGTAATGTTTTCCTATATTTGTTTTAGAACATTGTTCTCAAAATTTTTAAAAATAATTTTAAAAATAATCCACAAAAAGTAATGAAACTTCATATCGGAATAATTTATGAATAGTTTTATTTGTCAACTCATTTCACTTAATTTTTTAAAAAAAGACAATAGCAAATTAAACATAAATAAAGATGGAAAAAACGATAGTATGGATTTTATATTTCATATAGACATAACTAAAAAGACAGATCGGTTAATATCAAAGTTGTGTAAGTTTTAACTTGGAACTGCTACAATAACTGTCGTAACGATAATATAACATTTTAAGCCATCATAATCAATTTACACTTCAATAATAGTCTTTTGTTAATTGATTTTTAGTCATGGCTATCATTTGTAATAAAGGCTTTTAAGATTGCAGCAAGGAAAATCTTATCATTTTAAAAAAAAATTAAAAAAAGTAGAGTGAATAAATGCCTCATTGAAGTATTTTGCAGAGAAACAACTCTCTCATAAATAATCTCACAAATTAGATTAGATTAGGTGAATAAATCGAAAAATATCTCCCAGGAATGTAGAAATCTTTAGGAAAATCTCCTTTTTTTTTTTAATTTTTGTTTTTTATTGTTTTTAAACCTTAATGACTCGGATATTAGAAGCAATTACGTATTCGCGAACAGGGACTGAAAATCTGATTGAAAAGACAATAAAGAGGTTAAGTTGTATCAACTTTCCCAATTTTTAAGCCGCTTTGAATATTAGCTATTGTTATATTCTGAATAATGAGATCGACACAATATGATCATATCATTTATGCAATTTAAAAACAATTACTGTTCAAAAACAAATTGTAATTATCTTTTTTAGATACTACACATTATATAAACAGAGGTTTAATTTTTAATGAATTTACTTGTTTAAAATGTCAACATTTATATATTAATAAATGCTTTTATCAAAGAGCAGTGATGCTTCTGTTTTTTCACTTCAATCTTTAATCAAATTACATAACAATATTTTGATTATAAAATTAAGTCGCGAAAATGTTTTGATAAAAGAAACCAATTTCAAACCGAGGCTCTCTCTATAACATATAAACCAGAACTATTTTCTAAGCACACAAATACAAATAATCTCTTTCTTTATTTTTTTGTTTTATACCAAAGTGATTATTTTATTACTTCCATCTTTTTTGGTTAATCTTTCTGGATCTTTTTAACATTATCTCACCATGCTAGTTTCTTTTATGATTTTATTATCCCAAGTGATGCTTTCAATTTCAATGCCAATAAAAAAATCAAATATTGAAAGCCCATATGATTCTACACTGCTTTCTTCCGCATTTAGTCTGGACATTGCAGATGGTAATATTACTGATTTTGAAGACACAAGCTTTGAATATGTTCCAAAAGATGTTGAAAACAAACATTTATTTGCCAGAAAGAACGTTAAAGCATGTGTTAAATCTTTAAGCACTGCTTCTGACCTTGGTTATGACGACGAACAGCTTGAGCAAAAATGGAAAGATGCTCTAGACTATGTTGCAACTGATGCGTTTAAAGATCAACATGGGTGTGAAGAGATATTGAGTTTGACACCAGATCAATCTTTCAGGTTCATGTACACTACAAATGGAGACAAGTGTGACACAACTGCTAAGGTATCTACTATTAAAGGTGCCTTAGGTAAAGCTTACAACAAGTTTTTTTCTAAAGATATGAAAAAAGTATGGTGCGTAGAATTAACGCATGGAGGCAGCTGGTCTGGTTCTCTCCTTATTGGTCCCGTTGATAGTTCAGGTGACTGGAATTCAAATGTAACTTGTGGAAGTGACTTAGATGGAGAGTGTGTCTCTGGTGGAAAAAAAGATAAAAAAATTATCGAATAAAGAAATATACTTTTATTGTCTAGGATTGCAAGACACTTCATTGTATAACACCTAGTTTTACCTTTTGTAATTTGCCATTTTATATATGTTTATTTTTTTTTACAATGTATTCTGGCATGGTACTGATGCTACCAATTTTCAAGAGACCCATTTTTTAAATTTTTTAAATTAAACAATGTGAAAACAGTAAAGTTTCCTTTGTCAGATTATCACAGTCAAAAACTAGTTGAAGTAAAAAATATTACAACTATTTTAATTTTACAATAACGTTTATAGTAAAAGAAGACTTAGCGTTTAAGGTTAATAAGTAAGACATCATATATATTAGTGGTGACTAAAAATGACTATAGTTTTAATACATTTCAAAAAGAAGTAAGACATGGCGTATAGGGCTTTTTAGTTGTTTTCTTTTTTTTACTCTGGCCACTCACCAAACGTATTTACAATGGTCTTCATAATCGGTTCAGTAAATCGGCACAGACTATGTTCCAATTTATAATTACATAATTGTTATTAAAAATTATTGTTGACCCACTTAAGAAATTGTATAATCTCTTGTTTTATTCAAAAAAAAAAAAAATCTTTATAATTGATACAAATGCAAAACACTGCTTAAAGTTTAATCCTAAAGATACAGATCATCTTGTTATCACTAACTGACAGTCCGGATTACATTGTATGTATAAACCCTTTTACGCGAAGCGATAATTAAAACATGTGATCAACACCGATATTGTTGTTTTTTTTTAATAATTATTATTTTTTTTTTTTTTTATAAATCTTCCTCAAGACAAGATTTTATTGCTCAATGTAAATCACTACTCCAACCAACCCCTACTTTTCTCTATTTATACTATTATAGATTAGAGTTAAAATACGTATCAAGAACAAAATCTGCTTTTTGACAGGACTACAAATATTCCAGAGGATCAAATTTTACATATATATTAGACCTCTTTTTAACACTTTTAATACATATTCATAGATTACTAAATAATACACTTTTATTTAACCAAGTTCAACAGTCCATATACATAACAAGATATCAATATGAGTAATATAAAAGATAATAATGATGATTTCTTTGATAGAAAATTTTTTGACTTTATAAAGGAGGAATTGTCACTAAGTTTAAATGACGGTGATATAACAATATATGAGTTAGTGAAACAAATGGAAAATCACAACATTAAAGACTACTCTGTGTTCAAAGATTTGGAGACAGAGGACATTGAAGAGTTATTAGCTACACTATTGACTTTAGAAAAGAATAAAGTTTTAAAACAAAAGTTCCTGATATCCATAAAGTTACTAGTTAATAACGTTAGGAGAAAATACGCAGATCAACATTTGAGCAATGATGAAAACAACAATCCGTTTGATGACAGTATTCTGCTTAATATGGAAGAGAGGCTGGAGGATATAAACATAAAATTTGATGATTTCAAAAAAGTACTGTATCAAGAATTACTAAACAGTGATAAAAGAGGAAACCACTACACTTCTGAAAACGGCAGTCCACAGTATAGCAATGATCATATGTTGAAGAATAAACACTCTGCAAAAGTGCTGACGCCAGCAACCAGCATGACAACATTAATGCCGCATATCCATAGTCCTACTGATAATTCAAATAGCAACCTGCAAAACAATACCAGCTATCAAGGTTCCTCTACGCCTGTGGGTAGTAGAAACAACGGAATTGACGGAGAGATGAACAACATTGAAAACAGAGAAAGGGATGGTGTTAAGAGTAGTAGCAATGCCGTTGAGAACAATGCAAACAAGCAGGAAGAGCCATTCAAGCAGTTGAAAGCAAGCAAGCAGGACTCCTCTCAGAAAATTCTCATGAATGCAATGATCAAACACAACATACCCCTCTCCAGAATTAATGAGTACGTTCTTATTATTAGCTACAAGGATAAGGAAATCGTTTTGGGAAAGGACGATAAGCCCGTGGAGCTGTTTAAAAACTTGAAGAAAAACGGATATCAGCCTGCTATCATGCTGCGAGAAATTGATCACAACTTGGATGAGGATGTTTATGATTTGAGCAATACACCTGGCGGTAAGTTATAGTTTGCTATGATATTCAGTAATCACATTGTTTAATTATGTTATACAATTAATTTCTTTTTTTTTATTTATATTCTATTTAATTATTTTATTAAAATGTTTTATATATATATATAATTAAATAATAAGCTATTTGTACGGATTAAACTTGCCAGTTTCTTTCCACTTTATAATATTGGCCTGGTCTTGTTTGAATTTGCTTAGAAGCATACCAATTTCAACTTTCTTTCTCTCTCTTTGTTGGAATCTATAAAAGTCAAGCTGTCCCTCCCATTTGTTCTTTTTATTGCTACCTGCTCTTTGTTTTTTAATGGTTTTATTATATTTCTCAAGCGGATTAACCTTACCCATTTCACCAACACTTCTGTTCTTGTTTTGGTTTCTCAGTAGACCATTCTTTGTCTTGGTATTCTTTCCCACAACCAATGTGAATCCGTCTTCATCGACTATAGGTTGTCCGCCCTGTAGCAACTCTTCGTTGGCTAAAGTTTCTCTGTTGTTAAAGTCCTCCATAGTTTCCATGACTAAAGTCTTTAGGTAATCAATAGGTAAAGGTTTGTAGAAATTTTGGAACTGTTCTAAAGTTGGCATTTGAATCTGTTCAGGGTATTCCCATTCCAAGAGTGAGTCTGTGCTTTTATCATTATCCCTTTTAGAGGCACTGCTATTCAAAGATTTGATATATTTGTTTATGCATGACATCAAGTTTTTTAAAGAACTTGAATCTAACAATTTCAAAAAGGTAGTGTTGTATGGTTGTCTCTCTCCTTTATAGTCCTTCCCACCCATTGCATACTCTGAAGATCTTACAGTTTCGTTGTTTTCATTGAGTAAGTAGTCAGAAGAAAGTCCATTGAGGTCAATGGCTTGTAATTTGAATTCATCAGTTTTGAAATTATCTTCATTCTTGTCAAAGATCACTTGGCTTTTATACATTTGTGAGATCTTGCTTAAATTTAATGTCAATGTTTCAAAGGTTGTTAACAACGGCAGATTATATATGAATAAAGAGTTATCTGTCTTGTCTGAAGACTCGTGTTTCTTCATGTATATGTAGTGTATAATTGGTTTTTCTTCATCTGCTTCAGTTTCATTGTCAGAATTATGTTTTAAATGTAGAATACCATTATCCTTTAACTTGAAAGGCAATGGAACAAAGCCATTTTTCATGGCAGTGATATACTCTTGTTTATTGCTCATATTGGTTGTATTGTTTATATTTTATAGTTTAAAAAAAAAAAATTAATAGTAATAATAAACACTGGTATGTACTCTTATGTCGTTTGGTGATTGCTACTATTTTTTTTGTTTATTTCTCGTTTGAGGTTTATAAGCTGTACACTCAAATTAAAATATGTCGGTTTCGACTATACCTTTTTAAACAACCTAGTAATCTAAAGTATTTTTTTAATATGTAAAGTCATTAAATTACTGCAAGTGATAACAATTGCACTTGAACAGATTAAAGTTTTAATAAAATGTTTAATATTAACGATAATTTTTATTTTTGTTTTTTTTCTATTCAGAAATTGCTATTTTCAATAGAAAACTTAATTATTATTTTTTTTGTCTTTACTAAAAACCATCTATTAGGAAGAATTTTTTTTTTTTTTTTGCTATTATGAAATTGTTCCTTTTAATGGTGAAGTATATTTTACACTAATAGATGTTGTTGTAACAGTAATAATAAAATTATTTTCTATAAAAAGTAAATTTCTTTTTAATAAAAATTAATTCTTTTCTATGTAAAATATTTCCTTAATAAGTAAAAAATGAAGAAAAGGTAACTTATTACTTTTTTTATTTCTTTAAAAAAATATATATATTATAATAATATGTATATTACACGTGACTATCTATTTTATATAAACGTGACTGAATACTTTTTATTAAATATACACATGATCAATTAATTCATCTAACAAATATATTAAACTCTCTTATAGAAAAAAAAAAAAAAGTCTCTATCATCTATAACATTACAAAATAAATTGTTTTATATATAAAACAATATAATACATATATCTATTTTTCATTTTTCTAAAATAGGATTATTAGAGATCCTTTGTAGATTTCATTAATTCATATAATTGACCAATCTGTTCATTGCTCATTTTATCCAACATATCCTGAGATAGAGTTCCGTTTTTCCATTCTCCATTGGATATTTCATACAAGTAATCCTGCCACTTGGTTAAAAAACCAACTATATGTAAGGGATTCTCAATATCGCTGTGTCTTTTAAATTCTAATTTTACATATTCATCACCTAGTTTCTTAAACACAGGGTTGTTATAAAACTGTTTGTTGTGTTGTTTTAGTATATCTTTATAAAGCTTGAGTGGATGAATCAAAGGTTTGCTTGTTATGGTCTTGTTGATTTTGTTCATATCTTCTTCTTCTAAATTAAATAGGTTGTTATTCTTTGTATTGCTTATGACTGATGCGTTGCTGCTATAATTAAAGATATGCTTATTTCTTATGAATCTGTTAGGTATGAGTATATTCTTAACACTGCTATTCTTGCTGTATCTGATTCTATTCAATAATATATTGCTTGGTTTCATCATTTTATTCCTTTATTTTATTTATTTATATAAATATGATCTTTTAATTTTTTATTTTTTTATTTAAGTCGTTTAACTCTCTATTTTTAATTAGTTTATTAATATAGAATATAATAATATTTTTTTTTTTCTTTGAATTATTATTATTAGTTTCTTGTATAATTGAGAAAGTCTTGATTTTGAAAATATTACAGGTTACTAAATCCGATGTACGGTTCACTTACTAATAATAATTTGTAATTAAGTTGTGTTGAAGTAGATAATAAAATATCACTATATATATATTTACTATTCTTAAGTATTGTTTGGTTATGTATTTGTAGTAAGTTCTCTTTCTCTCTCTGTTTTTATTAAATGTTATTATTATGATATATATTATTAAAACATTACATCTTCTTATATATATATATATGTATTAATAAAATGATTTTTAAAGAAAATCTATAATAACAAGATCCCTTATATGCTTCTTCTTTCTTCCCTCTCCATATTATTTTTTTTATTTATTTAGACAATTTTTATTATACTTAAAACCCAAACCGTTAAGTCATTCATTTGATTTTTTTTTCTAATTAGTATTATTAGTATTATGATAATAAAATCGGTATACAGTTAAAAAAATCACTATATAATTTTAAGAGTTATTACAAAAAAAAATAATAATAACTAATAATATTTACCTTTACAGTATTAGTCACTAGTATTTTTAAATTTATCTTTACAACAAACTTGTCTATTTTGTTTAATAAAATATATAAAAAAAAAACCTTGTGACTTTTTTTTTTTTTCTCTCTCTCTCTTTCGTTATTTTACCCCTCTTTTTTTTTCTTCTTCTTCTTCTTCTTCTTTGTTTTCTTTGAATTTATTATTATTGTATAGTTAACAAGTAAATAAATAAAATAAAGTAAAATTAGATAAACGGGAGGGTGATCATCTTCTTAATAAAGATAAAAAAAAATATATACAACTATTTTTATAGATTCCTATTTTTCATGTTTTTAATAGTAAGAAAAAAAATAAATAAAAAAAAGAATAGTGCGTGACTAAATACCTGTAATTTTAATATTGTCTAATATTATTTACTTTCTCTTTCTCTTTCTTTACATATAATAACAACAAAACTAAATATTAATAATTTTTTTACTAATAACATGTATATTACCTTATTTAGAAAATATAAAAATGTTAAATATAAATTATTAATACCCTTTAATAAAATAGTATTTATAGCAGGGTAACTATTCTTGGTATTATTATAAACACACTCATATATTATAAATATTAGAGTTAATTGTTTTTGTTTTAATTAATTTCAAATTAAAAAAAATAGAATATAAGGTAGATAAATATATAAACAAATTAATACTTTTCTACATCATAACCTAATTTTTGTAGTCTCATTTTAACAGCCCATTTGTGTGCATCTAATCCTTCTCTGTTTGCTATATTCATAACACTGTAACCTATGTTGTTTAATCCTTCTTCATTGACATATTGACAGGTAATGAACTTTTGATAAGTACTTGTGTTGACCCCTGAGTATTGTTTGGCAAATCCATAAGTTGGTAATGTGTGGTTTGTACCTGAGGAGTAGTCTCCACATGATTCTGGAGTTAAAGCCCCTACAAAGATAGATCCTGCATTGCTTACTAAGTTGACATAGCTGTGTGCATTTTCTAATTGCAATATCAAATGTTCTGGGGCGTATTCATTGGATAATGCAAAGGCCTCTTCTATATTCAAACAATTGACAATACAACTGTTCTTCAAACATCTCTTGATAATCTCCTTTCTTGGTAATCTTAATGTTTGTTGTTTTATAGCAGATTGCAATTTAGTAATGTATTCAGCTGTTAAATCTATACCTATCAAAACAACTTGAGAATCTACACCATGTTCAGCTTGTGATAGTAAATCACTGGCTACATAATCCTCATCTGACTTGTTATCACAAATTACCAAGACTTCACTAGGTCCTGCTGGCATATCTATACTACATAAAGCTGCTGTGTCTTGTGATACATACATCTTAGCTGCTGTGACAAATTGGTTTCCTGGTCCCAAAATCTTGTCAACTTTAGGAACAGACTTGGTTCCATAAGCCATAGCAGCCACAGCTTGGGCACCTCCTGCCAAAAGAATAGTCTTACAACCAACCTTCTCAGCTACATATACAACCTCACTAGGTATCTTTCCCTCCTTGTTTGGTGGAGTGGCAAAGACAATCTCCTTACACCCTGCAACTTGTGCTGGAACACCCAACATTATAGCTGTGGATGGTAGAACTGCTGTTCCTCCTGGTATGTAGCAACCTACCTTATCTATAGGCTTGGCAAATCTTTCACATAAAACACCAGGTTGTGTTTCAATAGACAAGGTTTCGTTTTGGTCATATTGAGCCTTGTGGAATTTGTACACATTGCTTATGGAGATGTCCAAGGAATCCTTCATTTCTTGAGACAAGGACTCAATGTATTCCCTTGGGAATGGTGCTGTGATTACAGGAGAGGCTAATTTGACTTTATCAAACTTCTCAGTGATTTCAAGCAAGGCTTCATCTCCTCTTTCTCTAACACCAGAGATTATTGGTTGAACTAAGGACATGATGTTGCTTGTGGATTGAATTGGTCTTGTAAAGGCCTTGACAACTTCTTCCTTTTCAGAAGAGGATACTACTTTCAATTTGATATCAGCATCTAAAAATTGTTCTTCTTCTTCTCCTTTTTTAGTATTATCATTTTTCTTTTCCTCTTCCTTTTTAACATCATCAGTTTTGGTGCTAGTGGCATCTGGTTTAGCATCACCTTGTCTTCTAGATAGCTTCAAGTGCTTAGATCTCAAGTTTGCTTCAACGTCTTGTAAAGTCACACCAGACTTGACTAGCTTTGTGAATGCAAAATACAACAAGTCAGCAAATTCCCAAGAGACTTCATCCTTGGTATTGGCTTCAACAAACTCTCCAGCTTCTTCCATGATTTTCTTGTCCAATAGACCCTCTTCAGAGAATAATCTTTGAGTGTAGGATTTTTTAACGGTGTATTTTTCTCCCTTTTCCAATCTTCCAGCTTCATCATCGTATCTGTTTTTAATAACAGAGTACAAGTCACCTAGATTGAATCCGTTTTTTTGCACATTTCCAAAGCAATCGTATCTGGTATCCATGTGGCAGAATCCTTCTCCTGCTTGCTCAACTACAAACTTCAAACAGTCTGCATCACAGTCAATATCAACACTCAACAATTTTTGCTCATTGCCTGATGTTTTCCCCTTGACCCAGATTTCGTTTCTAGATCTACTGTAATAAACACCAGTTTGAGTTTCAAAGGCTAGCTTTAAAGATTCAACAGAGGAGTAGCATACACCTAGGGATATGTTGTCGGCAGTGGTGACCAAAGTGGTGTAAAGCTTGTCTGTTCTATCAGTCTTCAACAAAGGAACCAAGGAGTCAATGAATGGTTCAACGGATGAAACCACTAAGCTAGGTTTGATTTTCAAAACTCTCTCCTTTGGAATCTTACTGCTCTCATCACCTTGTTCATAAGCAGAAAAATCCAAATCTACGGTGGAAACTACACCTTGGAAACCTAAGGATAACAAGTCGTAAATGCTTTCATAATCTTCTTTTGTAACAGCATCGCTCAAGTGGAACAAATAAAAGTTTTTTCTTGGGTTTTCAGCTAATAACTTGACCAAGAACTCTTTTTGGAAATTCTTGTAAGCTAACATGTAGGTGGAGCACAAGGCCCATTTGGAATAATTATATTCCCATTCAAAGGATGTTGAAAATAAAGGGTATACTGGTGAGCCCATTTTTTCTTCTTTCTTTTTTTTTTATTATATTTAATTCTTTGGTTGTCTATTTTCTCTTTTTTTTTATATTGTATTATATATAGATGATTATATTTAATAGATTTTAATAAAAAAGAAAGAGTATTCTATAAGTATAGTAATATAAGATTGTGATAGTTCAATATAAAATTAATTATATATTTGTTATTAACTTTAAAAGTATAATTCATATAATTATATTATATGATGTTAATTGAAGACGATGAGTAATTTATTATATTTTGTCTTTTTAAACAATTATCTGTTAATAAAAAAGAAAATTATTTTTTTCTAGTTTTATTTTTTTTTTTATAAAAAAATGTTGCATATCTCCTTTATTAGAAGAAATGAAAATTTAAAATTTAAAAAAAAAAATTTTTTTCTCGTTTGACTCCAATTTAAAAATAAATGTTAATCGCTCACTTACAGTAGAAGTTTGAATCATGAGCTTATTTTGACTTCTTACTTTTTAGTTGGTTCTTTTATTTTAAGTAGAACAATATTATTGTATTATTGTAACTAGAGGGTTTAAAAGAATTATTTTTTAAATACTCTTTTGTGTATAGTGGAACTTCTCATTTACTTGATGTTTATTGTATTTTTGATATATTTATTCAATATACATATCTTGGGATTATCTATTTCACATATTTATTAATTAATAAAACGTCAAGAATATGTGAAAACCCCATACTATCCTTTTCTTTTTCAATTGTTTTAATATTTTATTTCTTCAACGATTTTATACTTACAAAATTTATATAACCTGCTCTTAAACTAATTCTTCTATGAATGTAAATAACTCAGACTAATACCTGTCTAGTTACAGATTATCGGGCAGGTTTAATTGGAGTTAGTTTTTCAAAACTATTGTCGTGTATATCAAAATCACTATCTATATCCATATCAGCGTGATCTGGCATCACTTCCTTGTTATAAATCATCGCTTCATCTCTATTGTAATCTTTATGAGTCATCTGTTCCTCCTCCAGATCCATTGAGCCCATTGCTGAATCAACATTTTCATGATGACTGAGATTTCGTAACCTGCCATTTTCTCCCTTTAGATTGTTTATAATTTCTTCTTTCTCCTTCAGGAGTCCCTCCCAGACGTTCAATGTAGGATCTATTTCATCAATTAATGAGCGAAACTCTGCAGTTAAAGACTCATGTGTTTGAATTATGCGCTTTAAATAGTCGTTTTCAAATTTTAAAGAAGTTATCTCATCTTCATTGTTACTATTGTTGTTGTTAATGCTCATTTCATCTTTATTTGATTGCATATATGAATTTTTGTTTTTTTCTTCTTGATTTTTTGTGTGTTGGCCTACCTCATAGATGGCTTCATTTTTTAATTTACCATCATTTATATCCTTCGGTTCATCTATTTTAACATCTTCCTGTAATTTTTTAAGTGACGCATTTAAAATCTGTTCAACTTTATAGAATGGAATGAATATTCCGCTCTTTCCATGAGATGTTTTGAAATATGACACTTCATTGAGTGTTCCGTTGTTTTTTCCTTTATCTTGTTCTAATAAGTCAAACCCACAATATAAAGTGTCGGGTTTGTTTTTGATGAAGCCTATAAACTTAAACAATACAGGATGTGATATTTGCTCCAATGGTATATCAACAGGTTTGTCTATCAATGAATAGTAATCGCATATAGATGCCATCTTATGTACTATGTTAAAGAGATGGGAGGTTTTATGTGGGCTTTTGTCTATGGTCTTGTAAAAAGAATTTCTAAAAACTTTGAATCACTTAATTATTATTTTATAGATTGTAAAGAGTATGTGAAAAATATATGTGTAGATTAATCTTTTTTTTTTTTGATTAGGATTCAAAATTATCTAGATTAAAAAAAAAAATCATCAATTTTTGTTCATAAAAAGGAGATGGAAGGTTTGAGCGAATGTGAAATTGAAAAAATGATTGATCATAGCACAAGATACATAATTTTTGATACCCTAGTTTATACCATAGAACCTAAATGCCGTACTAAATTTAAGCTAGTTAATTACATCTTATTATTAACGTATAATTTTACTTAAAGGTCACATATTTAATTTTTATAACAAAGTTAAAGTTTTTCTTTCAATTGCTTTTGCAAATATACTAACCCAGTAGTTTATTATACCCCCAGTGTTAAAAAAGGTACATGCATTCCAAGAATAAAAATATCTGATAAAACTTCTTATAATAAAACTTTTTGATAGATATAACGTAGATAAAATCAATGTCTTGTCTAAAGATATATTGAAGATTGGTTATATAGATATCATCATTAATATTACAAGCAAAATATATTAAAACTTTGAATTTATAGTATTACAGGCTATTTTATTGAAAAATTATATATACATTTGATATGTTTTTTAACATGATAGCATTGGTTTATAAAGAAAAGATTATGAGTTAATTGTAATCGCAACTTTATAGCTCTCTTTCTTTCTTTTTTTTTTATATTGAGACTAAATATATCAGTTCTCATTTAATAAGGACATAAAACTAAACCAATGGTAAAACATTCTCTTTATATAACAGCCAGGTGTCCCCTGACATTATAATATTACCTTCAGTGTAATATCTACAAATTAGATATGTCCAATCATAGCCACTTTCATGGCATACTTGCACACCACATCCAACAGAAGAGGTGTCCTTCCAAACGGCTTGAGTGAAATGTCCCAAGTCATACTCGTTGTTTGGACCTCCAGTGGTGGATGGATTGTTATAGTCGTACCATTGTTCTTCATTAGCCCATAGGTTAAACAAATCTTCCAAGTTGTCATTTCCTTGTGCGGCAGCTAAATTTTCACCGGTGTTGGCTCCCCAATATGACTCAGAATGTCTTAAGTTACCACTGCAAGGGGCTACATTAGGAAGTTGCATCTCCAAAAATTTCATGTACATGTATGACTGTTGAACCAAAGTATTGTTCCATACAAGGGCTGGAGTGTCCTCATGCTTGGCTCTCAAAGTGTTATGTAAGTTTAACAATTTTTCAGAGTCATCGTAATCTAGCAAATAACCTATGTTTCCTACCTCAGCTGTTGGTGCTACAAATGGATCCAGGTCTAAAGCATATACAGGTGTAGAGCTTCCGTATTGAGGGGCTGTTGTTGTAATTTCTGTGGTTCCTACACTGCTGGTACTAGTAGCCTTTGAAGTGGTACTGGTTGTTGAATAAGTACTACTACTTGTGGTTGTAGTTTTTTTGTTAGTGCTGGAAGTTTCAGAGCTGGTGGATGTTGAGCTTACTTTGCTAGCTGAAGTGGTAGAGCTGGCTATAGAACTAGTCTTGACAGTGGTACTAGTACTACTTGTTGCAGGTGTTGAGGAAGATGAAGAAACTACAACTATCGGAGTGGCTGTTGAGATAGAAGTTGTTGTTTTCTTTGTACTAGATAATTCAGCTGATGTAGAGCTACTTTCCTTACCAGAAGTCAAAGTGGAGCTAGAACTTGTGCTTGAAGATGTTGATCTTGATGTTAATTTGCTAGAAGTTGTTACAGCAACAGAACTGCTTGAAATAGAAGATGATGGCTTAACTGAGGAAGAGCTGATCGATGAAGTTGATACAATGTTAGTACTTGTTTGTGAAGAGCTTTTAGAGATATCAGAAGAGATTGCGGCACTGCTGGTTAAAGCCGACAAAGAGCTAGTGCTACTAGACTTAGAAAAAGTTACACTAGTGTCGGCGTCGTTAGACTTAGAAGATGTTGATGTTACACTTTCTAAAGTGGAAGAGGTAGATGATGTTGATGTTGCAGGTGATGTTTTGCTTTCTAAAGTGGAAGAGGTAGAATATGATGATGTTACAGCTGAGCTTTCACTTCTTTGAGTTGAAGATGTTGATTTCACAGTTGAGCTTTCACTTTCTAAAGTGGAAGATGTTGCTGCTGAAGTTGATGTTTGAGTTTCCAAAGTAGAAGCGGTAGAAGTAGAAGCAGTTAAAGAAGTACTGGTGGATGTGGAAACAACACTTGAGGATTTGATATCAGTGCTGGATGTCAAGTTCAAAGATGGAGAAGTTGAGTAATCACTTACATTAGTTGAAGTTTCAACAGTAGAAGTAACATCTGAGCTTGTGCTGGTAATTACACTGGACTCGATGGCTTTAGTACTAGTTGTGGTATTTTTACCAGCAGCTGTGCTTGTGGAAATGCTTCCAGACATATAATCAGTGGAAGAAAAGGATGATTCTGAGCTGCTGCTGCTAGTTAAAATAGAAGTTGCCTCAGAAGTTACACCTGTAGACGTAGATTGTAAATTTTGAGTAGTAGAAGTGGTAGAAACTGAAGAGGCAACTTGAGAACTTTGTACTGATGGTGTTGGAACAGTTTGTTTTGCACCAACGTTTGTTCTGGTGTAGTATGTAGATGTTACCTTACCATCGCTGCCAGTCATATACTGAGTAACTAACTGTATTTCACCCAAATATGTATAATACCCGTTTATAGAAGCAAAAACATCATTACCAATGGTGGTCATACTTAGATCGGAGTTAGATCCACCACCAGTAGCGGTGAGAGTTACATTACCCGCACTTGTCAAAACTGGAATACTGCTTGAATTAGTTGGGTATACATAAGAGTTGTTGGAGTAGATCAAGCTATCGCTAATACTAGTTGATGTTGTATATGAGCTGTAACTTGTTATTTGAGTAATATTAGATATATCACTGGTTATTAAAGAGCTTGTTGGTGCACTGGTAGATAATCCTGTTGAAGAGTAGGTATCAGATGTGCCGCTTGAAACGTGTACTGTTGATTGAGTTGAATTAGCTATAGGACTACTATAAGTAGAAGCTGTTGATTCGCTAATAAAAGTGCCACTTGAAGCACTTGAAACATTTGAACTTGTTGTGGCGTATGTGTTATCATCAGTTGTTATGGTAGAATTAAATAAGCTGCTGGTAGGTGCTAAACTTGATTGTCCGTTAGTAGAAACACCGATTGCTACAGATGTGGAGTTACCATAGGAAATAGCACTGCTTGTACTTGTTGATGAAACAGAAGAAGTTGGAAAAGCCTTTTTTGTAAATCTTGCAACAGTGGCATAGGCAGTGTAATCTTCAATATTCTCTCTGACTTGGACAGAGGCTGTAGCAACGGCAGCTAAAGCAGCGATTGAAAGTATTTGAGTTGTGTCTTTCATCGTTTTTTTTTTCTTTTGTGTTCAGTATCAGATGTATTAACTTAGATTCTGTTTTTGCTGAAAATTAAAAGAAAAATTAGATGTTAATTGACTAATGTAAAGTTATTTCTTTATGTTTTTTTGAATTATAGTTCGGACGGTTCTTGTTTTTTATAGATATTATACCAATTAAAATGTCGGTTACTTTCTGCGTAGTGATTTATTGATGTAATCTAGTTACCTTTTTTTAACTTGGTTGTTATATTTTATGACTGTTAGTCTTCTGGTCGTAGTTGGTTAACTTTTCTGATTTTTTGTCTTTTTTGTTCAGCATCATTATAAGATCAAATAATTGAATTTATATATAATTAACACTAAGTGTTAGAGTCTTTTTTAAAATGAAGAACAAGTTAAACCCTTGAATACATAATCAAGGGATAGATATTAATTTTTAATTATTGTTTCATGGTCATTATATATGTGCATAAAAACACTTGTTTAATTAATTAAAAAGTTCATAAGATTTTCTTTTTAAAAAACAATAAAACACTAGATCTCTCTAAATCATTGTATTTAACGTTATTATTTTACTTTCTTCATTAATTAAACTCAGCATTATTTAGGGAATAATATCTTTTTAAAAACATTAAAAAATCAGAGTAACGTATCACAGGCACTGTATTTTTTCGTTTACGTTTAATATAAAAAGTGATTTTCGATAATACCCTTTTTTTTTTAAATTTATGTTTTTTCTTTGTTTTAATAAAAAATGATTTAGGCTGTGCTAAGAAATTTGTAGTATTCAGCATCATATTTACAATTAAAAATATAAAAACCAGCTCAGCATTAAGAAAATTCTTTTGTTTTAATTAATCACACTGTTTTTCTTTTGTATTCTTTTAGAATTCTGCTGCGTTAATTAATATTTAAAGAAACGTACGTCACGTGTTATAATTACTTAATTAGGAAATTGTAGTTTTTCCACACTTTTATTTGATTATTTATTTGATAAAGTAGTCATCTATTTAATCACGTGAAATGGTTTGTCTTTGTTTTTTTGATACACTGAATAATAGTTTTTTTTTAAAGTTTTAATATCAGTAAAATTATTGCATCGATCAATTATCACACATATATGTATACAAGACAAATGCATGTGAAATAAGAATGCATAATAAGTATTCTTTATAATAAATCTTGTGACTTTTATATAGTTGCTACATCAAAACTATATTACATAAAGCAACAATTAAAAAAGTTATTTGGTTTATTTTCAAACTAGTTTTAGAATATTTGCTTTCTAATATCACGTTTCCATCGAAATTACAATGTATGCACGTGATTTCAACGTAACTTTGCTAAAGGAGTATAAGCATTTTTTTTTTGTTTTCGGTAGTAAAGAAAAATAAAACTTGTTGATTTATTTTTTAGTTTTGATGTAAAATTATATTACCATAAAATAAAACAAGTCTAACTCAGACATTTGATTATGTTCTTCAAAACCCAAATTATATTATCAATTAAAGGGGTCTTTAAGAAATAAAGATTTGTTTAGTTAATGTGGAAATGAATCTTCAACATACAAATAATAGACATGACCTAATTACACCAAGACCATATATATAAATATACAGGCTCAAAGTAGCGAAATACTTCCTAGTCATATATACCCCCCTAACAACATCATAAAGATCATAAAATGAAGTATGAACTATCTAAAGGTAATAAAATTCAAATCACCAAGCTTATAAACTTGGTATTAAATATATTTGATACAATAAACACATTTTCCAATGGAATCAATCTACTGATAAAATACTGTCGTATTCCCAAGTTATCGTTTTTGAACTCGTTTATATGTAATAAAAATCTGCTAAAGATATGGACTGCATCTATTTCATTAGAGATTGTTAAGAGCTTAGATCAACTCAAAAAAATTAAAAGAGGGATGACATTAATTGATATAAAAATGAAGAGCGATGCTTTGAAATACGGCACTAATGGTACAGATTTAGAGTATTTGAAGTTACTAAAAAAGTCAGAAAGAGGTTTAAAAGCCTTAAACTATAAATACAAACAAGTTCTATTTGATATCTTTCAATCAACTCTTCAGTTGGTGTCCAATATTATGAAATTGTGGAATGTGAAACAAAAAATTATAAAGAGGTTGGATAGATTTTTACAAATGATAGAAATTACAAGAATTGGATATGAGATCATAACTTTTGACCCCAAAAATATAATTATGGCGTCTCTGGAGAATAGTAACAAGAGAGTTGATAAAAAGAAAACAATACCTAGCAACAAAGAAAACCATATATCAAATACACTTTCGGAATAAAACACTACGTCACTTTTATGATGAAAAATAATAAATTGATTAATAGAATTTTATGAATTAAAGTGCCTTTAAATTTTATTTTAAGTACAAAAGATAATGCGGGCTCAAATAAATCAGATCTTGCATTAAAAATTGCTTCGGATATGGTTATAAGAAAGGCATAACTTTTTGTAGATGTTCATGTACTTTATTCTTTTGCAGAAAGTGGTAGTGCATTTTTGCCGGTTTGAATCAAGTCAATATATATAATTGCATAATATTAATTCTTTCTTGGTGAATAAAAGTTATCTTGAACATATCAATTTTCCTTTCTATTAGTTATTACAAATATGAATGATAACCTTTTAAACTTTAAAAAAAAAAATTCAGCCGCGTGTTAAATATCACAGTTTTTGAGGTAACTTTTTTTTTTTCGTAGTCTTACTAAAGGGGATTTTCTCGCTGACAAAAAAACATCATTCATGTTTAATTAAATACACCAAAATACTAGATATCTGAAACATGTATGAAACATAAAGCAATAAGTGTAGTTGAAAATTATAAACTTAAGTTTATTTGATTTTGGAAAAGATTATCGGTAACATATTTAAGTAAATGCTTTCTTCATCGTGTATATTGTGATGTAAATGTAAAAACCTTTTTGTATAAACAAACTGTTGGTATATGTATTTGAGAGTTTTTGCAAGAAAATAAGCTATGAGTTCTATCTATGATGACAGGTTTATTAATTAGTTTTTGAAATAATAAAAATTAATAAAAGGCAAGAAAACATAGATACCTGTTTTAAATAATACAAAAAGCTTTTAGTTGTGTTTAAACCAACAAAAAGACTACCGATATATTTTTAATTAAAAAAGACTAAACAACAGTCTAAAAGTACGTTTCAAATAAGAGCAAAGTAGATTAATGGCGAGTAATGGTGTAAAGTTAATCACAACCATTGGTGGTCAATTAGTAACACTTAACCCAGTGACTACTATAATTGCCACCGTGGTTCCTGTGACCACTGACTCCAGTTCTACATTGCAAGAATCTGTATCTTCCGCAAGTTCTTCCTTGTTAGTAGAATCTCCTTACACATCACCAACAACATCCGACGCCGCAACATTAACCTCAAGTCTAAAACTAACACCTTCAACACTGTCTAAGAGCATAATACAAGCAAGTTCAACTGCAGTTTCAACAAGCACACACTTTTCAATTGAACCCCATAGCTCATCACTGGAAGGAGCAGTGGGGTCCGGAAGTTCTAAAACCGGAATGATAGTAGGACTTAGTATAGGTATCCCATTATTTCTTTTAGTTGTAGCTGGATTATGCTATTTTTTTTACCAAAAGCAACAACGAAGAGATATAAATACAAGATATTTTGGTAAAAGAGATGAATTTGACAGTAGCAGTGAAGACGATGATGATGATATGAATAAAAACAAATGGAACATTTTTAATTATTTCAAGAAAGAGAAAAATGTCAACTATGACGAAAGCAACTGTAAAAGTGTTAACCCATTATATGATGTGGCCGGTGGAAATGGAAATAACCGAGCAAGCATTTTTAACAATCAACAAACTGCGTATAGCAAAAATGGATTTATAGCTAACAATGAGGATTCATATGTAAAAAAATTTAAAGTGATCAGAAATACAGACCAAATGCAGAGAGAAAAATATATGAATCCCACTTTTGAAAGTCCCAACAAAAGATTTTCAGATTGGAAAAGACATATAGTGACTCCATATAAAAACTCGGTATTTGAGCCTAAACAAGAAAAAGAGCAATCTCCTAACACAACAAGTGAAGAACAAGAAAGTGATAACTCTGATCCTAGGGAGGAAAGCCTACTTGTAGTAAATAAGAGCATGGACACATTTAGTAGTGATAACTATAAAAGAGTTGCCAATACGCGACATAATACTAAATTTCACTCTCCTTTGTTTAAGACAGTAGATACAACTCCTGTTAAACATATTTCATCAGATTGTGCGGAGAATGCTAATGACTCTTCCAACACAAAAGAAACAATAGATATAATTATTGAACCAAAAAATACATATAAACCAGAAAAGGGCAGCTATCGAGATGAGTATGGCATCGAAAGGATGCTTTATAAACCGCCGCCAAACATAATCCATATAAATTCCGAGCTTTCATCAATGGATTCTTTACAAAATCAAAAATCCAACAGCTACAACAACACAAATAAAAACTCCAACAAAAATCACCACAAAGGTGAAGAGGACGAAGAAAAGAAAAAATGGAGCTACTCGTCGCCATTATCAAGATGGTTTTTGAGAGACTCAACATACTTTGATGAATCAGATAATCAAGAGCCATCTGGTAATAATGGTGACCTAGAAGGAACCGGGAGTCTCAGTGTAGAATTAAAGTCTTTGCATTTGTTCAATCATACAATTTCACATCAAAACAACTCTACTGATGTGCATACGCAAGAAAAAGCAAAGAAAAAGTTCCAAACTCAATATCAAAAATTTGCTAATAGAAACAACAACAATGTAAACTCAAATGAGAAAACAAAAAGATATAATTTTAATCATATCATTGATATTGCCTAATTTATTGATCACCTGATGGTGTTGAGCTTTCAGGTGTTTTTCTTTTCTTTTTATTTTTGTAGTTTTAACTAATATTTACTCACCTTATTAATATATATATATATGTTTAAAAAGTTATGCAACTCGATATCTGGTGGATGTAAGCACAAGAGAAATAAATGGTTTAGCTGAATTTCAACAGGGTTGTTTTTTTTTTTATCTTTTCTATTTATTTTTTGTAGTTTTAACTAATATTCACGGACCATATTATTATTATATATATATATGCTTAAAAAGTTATGCAACTCGATATCTGGTGGATGTAAACACAAGAGAAATAAATGGTTTATCTGAATTTCAACAGGGTTGTTTTTTTTTTATTTTTTAAGAATAACATTTTTTTTTCTCTTTTTTTTTTTTTAAGCACATAAACAGGAGGGTAAAGCAAATCAGCTCTAAACGTTACTCCCGTTATTTGAAAAATTGTATTAATATATTATATATACTATGAGAATGTATTATTTTTATTTTTTTTTGTTAAAAATAGCATTATAAGGTGGAAACAACAGGGATGTCTAAATCCTTGTAGGTCTTTTCGCCAGCTTCAGCGGCCTTGGTACCAAAGACTAATTGAGCTTGAATAGTTTCGTTTTCCCCAATCTTGTCTCCCAAGAATCCCTTCAAGAAGTTGTAGTGTTGTAAGTGTGCACCAAATCCTGGTAATTGTGATAAAGCAGTCCAAGTGGATATTTGAACAGCACCGTTGGAAGTAACGGCAAAGTCTGGGAAAGCAGCAGCCCAATCTGGGAACCCTTCTT
>JAJMDK010000057.1:0-50162 GCA_030573515.1 Hanseniaspora jakobsenii
CATACGTGATTTACTAAAGACGACTAACAACGGGATGGATTTCAAGATATTTTTGGAGGATGTTCCTCATTTGTCAAATTTGGTTGAGCAAAATCTTCCTTATTCATTCATTGTTCCTACAAGCTCAGCATTGCTGAAAGACGACCAGTTCAATGTTAACTCCACTGACTTTGTTGATTTAATGAATTTACATGTTATTGATGCCAGCTCCGCAGAATTAATGATGAGATGTGATAATGAAAGTATGCCTATATCCACACTTTTGAATGATACGAGTGTATACTGTAAAAAAGAAAGTGTTAATGGAAATCTTGTCAATACCTTTTTGATCATGAAAAATGTTCAAGGGGATGAAAAAAAAATAAGAATACTACAAAAGGGATGCCAAACAAACCACCCAGAATCTTGCATATATATTGTTGATGATTCCATTAGTTTGAAATGGCTAAATTCCTCTTCCTCTCTGGAGTTGCATTTGAACCTAAGTTGGCAATCGTTTTTGATGGGGTTACTTTTTGGTATTATTTTATTCTTTGGTATACAGGCTGTTGGTTTCAGTTACAATAAATATCGAAAGGAGCTTTCGCAAATAGATTATGATGATGTTGACGAAAATGAAGAGATTAACGGCGGAGGTCCTGGCTTGTATCCATCTCAATCAGCCTCTCAAAGAAATACCAACACACACGTCTCTTTATTGAGAAATGAAAGACTTAAAGGTGAGTTTTATAATTACGGTGCATTGTCAGATACCAATGGAGAAAGAAAAACTGGAAATGAGCCCAACGAATCATTTGAAGCACAATACTCAGAAAACAGCCAGAGTAGACCGATATCTGTACAGCATAAGAAATCACAGCTGTTTGGTACGGATACTTAGACTTTTTGATTTGTTATTATTAATATTAAGGTAAAAAAATATATATTTATATTAAAAAAAGTTAATTAAATGGTGACTTGAAAAAGCCAAAAACCTCAGTTGCAGTTTTTTTAACTGAGTCGATATTCATTGATGAAGAAAAGTCAATCGCATTGAGCTCTATTTTTGGAAGCTCAATGGAGCTGAACTCAAAACTGTTTATGTTAAGGTTCATAAAGGCAAATCCAGTTGGAGATTCCTTTTTTGTTTCACCCTCCAAAGCAAGACCAGAACCGTTTGATATAGCATCAGATGTGTTCTGTTCAGAAGTATCCCGATCCAACTTATAAGGATTATTTGTTTGCGGTGTATTGAAATCATTTGTCGTGTTCGGATAGAAGTTCCCACATGGTGTTTCACCATGATCATTTGTTTGTTCTTCTTGAGCAAAGCTCATGTGATTTTTTTCATGAGCAGGCTTATCGAAGGCCTTTCTAGCAGTTTTGGTTGTGCCATTTCCGTACGACTCAGTAGAGGCGTCGGAAAAGAGACTATCTTCATCATGCACAATAACTTTCGTTATTTTTAAATCGAAAGGTGCATTTTCATTTTTTTTAAAGGTTTTAGAAAAAAACGATTGGTCTTTTTCTTTGCTAGTTGCTTTATCCTCTCTTGAGGAAGATCTGAACCGACTGAATGATTTTTGCTTTATTGAATGGAGTCTGAACTTCATATGGGCTTTTTGCTGCTCCATGCTTTCTTTCACATGTTTTTTCATTTGCGAAGCTTTCTTTTTTGCTTTCACAAACAATACCCCATTTGAAGTTACAGATACAGGTAATGCCAACGGAAGTACCGCTGGGATGAACACTGGGAAAGTAGTACTAACTACGACCAATGTTGTGGTCGAGACAACGGCAGCAGCAGCGGTTGCTCTGAATAATTTTTTTTTTAATGGAGTCTTGGCTTTCTTTTTCTTCTTGGCGTTTTTCAGCTTATCGGATCTGCTGATGTTACTCAGACCACCGTTGATAGAGTAGACAGAATTGAATAGATTGGTTGCAAAGGAAGGTTTATCGTTTTCAACACCACTTTTCTTAGCGTTGCCGCTTAAGACTGCCCCGGAGTTGCGTCTAAAAAACCATTTTTTTGAACGTGTAGATGTGGCACTGCTTCCCGAAACACAGGTTCCGGTTTCCAACATGTCTTCATTTTTTTTTGACATGTTTTCATTGAAGGTTACATTCAGCAAATCTCCTATTGCTGTTGTCTCATCCCAGGTAGGTTTTTCTGGGTTGACATACACATTCTTGGCATAAGCTGAAGAGTTCGTTTGTGAGTTAACGTCAAGGACTGTAGTTGTTTGTTTTTTGTCTTTAAATAAAGATAATGGATAATCAAAAGAAATAGAAGGCATTGTGTGATAGATATTAGACTAATTGTTGAATGGTTTTATATAAATATTTATTTATATATATATAATAGTAAAAAAAAGAAAAATTGAAGTTTCAGATTCAAAAAAAAAATTAAAAGATTAAATTAAAATTTTAATAATTTCAATACAGGAATTCAGGTTACTTATATAGAATTAGGCTTTCAGCTTCAAATTAATTAAATTAATTGCAATTATTAATTAAATGACACAATAAAATCAAATTTATTCACAGACTACTGTATTATTTTGATCAATCTTAGTGAAACTGCTTCAAATGCCTATGAAGATGGAGTTTTGCACAACTTGTTCTTAGATTAATTATCAAATAATATTATTAATATTAGATTAATTAAACACAAAACACAATTTTTGCTGTAATACCTGCTTTGTGATCAATATTAATTAATAAATTAATTAATTAATTGCTATATTTATGAAAATTAATTAAAAAATTATTCAGTTTTGTAATATATTAATTAATTAATTAAAAAATTATTAATTAAATTCTTTTTTTAATTAATTCCGACATATTTAATATTATTTTAGGTATGCTGGGGGTCACCTTTGTTAAAAATTTTCTATTTTTTTTTGCACCTTTAATATTAATAACGAGATTTAAGACCCCTTTGTAAGGAATTTTAAACACTCATTAAAAAATTAAAAAAAAAAAAAAAGAATATAAACCAAAACCGATATACAAGGAAGCAATATACAACAATGAGGCTATTAGGACAAAGCAACTTTGATGACAAGGGGAAAAAGTTAACTTTGCAAGCACAAGAGAAAGAAGACCTTTTTGCTTTGTACAACCTGATTAACGTTGATGACGAAATATTATTTAGAAAACAAGTATTCCATAAAGGTGATAAAAAAGGAGATGGTGCAAGAAAGGTTCAAGTTCAAACAGTTAAAATGAGAATAGTGTCTAGTGAGTTTGAACCTTGGAACGAGAGTCTTCGATACAAGGGAGTAACAGTTGAACCTGATGAGACTTGGAACAATCCAGATTTATCAGGTGGAATGTTCTTTGGGTTTGAAGTTGACTACAAATACAGCTTCACCTTATTTAAATATGACTACACAGAGTTTTGCGAGAAGACAATCAAAGACGCCTGTAACATTGAACTTAGATGTGATGTAGGGGCAGTTGTATTACAGGAAGGAATAGCACATATATGTTCAGTAACTCCATATCAAACTTCATTGAAATCCAAAATAACAACATCTCTTCCTAAAAAAAAAAGAGGAGTCGATTCTTTGAAAATAAATACGAAGCTTGATAAATTTTATTCTCAGATCATAGACAATATGATACGTCATTTCGATTTTGATAACTTGAAGCTTATTATTTTGTGTTCTCCTGGGTTTTATGCTCAAAAGTTGTATGATGAGTTCATAAAGTACTGTAGTGAAAAAAAGCTTGCAGATATCTTGAAAAACAAAAACAAGATTATGGTTGCGCATTGTTCAACAGGATATATTCAAAGCATAAACGAGGTGATGAAGAATCCAGCTTACAAACAACTGTTAGCTGATACCAAAACATCTAATGAAGCCTTAGTCTTTGACAGCTTCATGAATAATTTAAACAAAGACAACTTTAAAGCTTGGTATGGTCTAAAAGAGATTCAAAAGGCGAATGAAATATCTGCTATTGATACACTAATGATTACAGATTCGTTACTACGTTCAGACTCTTTGGAAGAGAGAAAATTATACAGTGCAATTACAAAGTCTGTGGAGCAAGCAGGTGGCTCTGTTGTTATATTCTCTTCAATGAACCAAACTGGTGAAGAACTTAACCGTCTTACTGGTGTGGCTTGTATCTTGAAATACCCAGTTTATGATCTAGATGAATCAGAAAATGACGACGATGAAGACACGTCAGATGACGAATAGTTGTGCTTTTGAATATTTTGATATATTCTAATGAATCACATACATATATATATATATATATACGTTTTTATCTGTTCTTAATACTTTTAAAGCGGTTGTTATATATTATTAATGAGTAATGTAAATCAAAAATAGTTAGTTCCTTTTTATATGTGTCTACTCTAACTTTAAAGTTGTGTTCTCTATTCTCAATAACTCTCCTTTTGTTTCAGAAAAAAAAAAAAACGTAAAATATTAAAGTGCGAATTACTTCGTTTATGAAGACATATATTGCTATCAAACGCATATATTTGTTTCAAGCACATATTCTAATAAAACAACAATATATATATTTTTTTGGATATATGTTGGTTTTTGTTTTTATGGCAACAAAAATATATTTGTTAAATCCGAAAAATACATATAAACTTTAAAAAAATATTTTTAAAAATAAAATAAAATATAAATTAATAAAATGTTTATGCTATAAAAATATATATTTGCTAAACATTTTTACCTTATTTAAAAAATACTTAAATAAAAATCAAATTGTTTTATTTATTAAAAATTATTTTTTATGTTTGATTGCATACTACGGAGTTTGTATATTTTAAAGCTTTTTAAAACGAATATATACGCCTGAAACATCAACATTTAATATGAATGAAAGCATATAATGAATGCTTTTTTTTATTATGGTATAATTCATGACAGCATAGAGATTCCTGTGGTTATTTATTAAACATATTATAATGTTTTTAAGTACGTTTTGACTAACATAACATGTAAATATTGATGTTCTGCTGTGACAATTTAATCATAAAAACTTGCTAGAGATTGCTTAATTAAGATAATTATATAAAACAACTATAAAAAATATGTTTTAGCGATGATGATTTAGAGTGTTCATTTGAAGTTAACTGTTAATGTAAAACCGAAAAATATAAAAAATGCGTACTAATGCACATGTTATTTTCGATACATATTAACTTTATTTTAAACGCGTACATTTATATTCATATGAATTATATCGCATAGAAAACATTTATAATTTATAGTAAGTATATATTCAAATCAACAGTTTTTGAAAAAAATATTTTTTTTCAAATTTTTTGAGACTTATGGGTTGTTTCAAGTTCTTGATGAGCAATAATATTGAGTACTAGTGCTAAATTGCTTTAATAAATCATATTAGTGGTGCTAAATTGTTTGGATCATCAGATAGTTATGAAACCATCAAATAAAGTAGAAAATTTAGTATTTCTGCCAGCAAAAGAACAAGTATTAGCCTTAGTCTAGTGTGTATATGATATGTTTTAGTCTGTTCTGCTTTAGTATTGGCACTGTAAAGAATACAGATTTTTGATCTGTACTTAACGTATATATATAATTAAAAAAAATATATAGCTAGAAATTAAATTCGAAAACAATATTGGATATGTGTAGGCTTATATTTTGTTGTTTAATTTTAAATAATTCTTTGATATTTAATCATCATAACAAGGTACATTTATCAGTTGAGGAAAAGCTAACGAGATCACATTTAGCAATTGCAATTTTATAAAAGGCTGTATAATGCTAAGAAAAAGATATGTGTTTATATGATTTAAATAGAGCAAACACAGTCTACATTTGAAACATCAAAGAATCAAAGAATCAATGAAAAAAATAAAAAAAGGTAGCTATTAAATGCTACTCTAGTGGTTAATTATATATATATAGTGGCCGTTACAATACAAATTTATTTTTGACTAAAAAGGATTATTTTTTTGTTGATGTTTCTTTTAAAGCAATTAATTGTTTGGATCTGAAATTTTCATAATGAATTTGTGCAGTTGTTTCAATTAAGTCTTGTAACTTAGTTCTTATCAAAAATTCTCTTAAATAAACAAATTCACAGATGTTTGGATCTTCAATGTTTATGACATCAGAGGTTTTACCATTGCTTCTGATTTTGTTATTGTTTAAAACGTCATTTGAACCAATAACTGCAAATGGAATGTGTTTGGATAAATGATCATCGTTAGCATCTTCTTCATCAACTTCATAGTCACTGTCGTACTCTTCTTCAAATGGATACAAACTCAAGTTCAACAGTTCAAACTCTTTTTGAATTCTCTTTTTATAGTGCTGTAATTCACTAGTGGTCAATATATCTGATTTAGCTATGATAGGTACGACATTACATATTTCACTCAACTTCTTTAATGTGATAATGTCTAATTCTGTCAATCCGTTTGTTAGGTTTGGTGACAAAAAGTAGAGAATACAGTGAACTCTGGTGTCTTTAATTTTTCTTTCTCTGTTAGCTGTCAATTCCTTTCTCAAGTACAAGGAGTATTGCTCCTTAATATGCTTAACAATAGGCTCCCATTGTTTGTTATTGTTGATTTGGTCACCAAAGCCTGGAGTATCAATTAAATTGACATTTAATCTAACTTTACCTTCTTTCAAAACACATGTTTTAACTTTGATCTCTGTTGTCTTTGGAATTTCGCCATCTTCTAAGAATCGTTTTTCTCTTGTTTCTTTCAATTCACTTGAGAACAAAGTGTTGATTAGAGTTGATTTACCTAGCCCAGAGTATCCAACACACATGATGTTAAATTGGAACCCTTTTCTGATAAGTTTGTTTTCGATTTGGTTAGTTATAGTCTCAAAACCAACATAGCTTTGTGGACTGATGTATTGCTTAGTGTCATCTACACTGCTTTGAGCAGCAGCGTCTCCATTGTTTACTGGATTAATAGTGGTTGACATGTTTTCTTGATTGCACTTTTTATTTGAGTATTTTTGGAGTTGTGGGTGTTGTTTTGTTTTCTTTGTGCTTTTTCAAAACTAATATGTTCAAATCTTTTTGATACTTTGTATTTAGCTTTTCAATAGTTAAATCAAAAAAAAAAGAGAAGAAAAAATATACAGTAAACTTGATTACTTTGCAAAGTTTTTATTTTTAACTCGTCAACCACAAAAATAAATAAAATTTTTTTTGTTATTATCAAAATGCAATTAAAATAACGTGTATAAACAAACTCTACAAAATATCTAAAAGCAGTAACATATATACACGTGACAAACCTATTTTTTCAACAAGGAAAAAAAATTTTTTTTTTTTAAAATAAAATAACGAAACATTAAATACTGTAAAGTACTGAATTATATTTATATTACAAGTTTGTTTTATTTTAAAGAGGCTCTTGAGTGTATTAAAAAATTGCAAAAACAGAAGTATATAGACATATTCTCTGTGAATATATACAGTATATAAGATTAACCAAAGATAACTAAAGATACCTTCTTTTTTTGAGACAGAAAAAACACAAAAGCTTGAAAATCGTCTTTCAAATATCTACACCAATGTTATCACTATCAAGAAACCAATTAAGTCTTTTTGTCCTAAAAAAACAGGCATACTCCAATGTTGCCACAATTTCACAAACCAATGTTTTTAATGGGTTTGTACATAGAATCACAGAACTATTCAGTCACAGTCCAATAATAGCGATTCCTGGAATTGAATTCTTCAGAAATCTAGGTGTATGGTTAGCTGCACCAAAACAAAGAACATCATATGGAAAGAAGAGACAAAGACAACTAGATTTACAAAAAAGAACAAAGTTGATCCCACATTTAGATGCATGCCCAATTTGTGGCCATTACAAAAGAAAACACACATTGTGCATGAAATGTATGAACAAAGCCAAGGATTTCCTATATAGTTTCATAAAGAAGGATCCAAAGACCAACAAACAAGACAAGTTTTTAACAGCAGAAGAGAAGAAGTTCATATATGCTCCTAGAATAGGAATCAGATATGAAGATAGATTGCATGCAAGAAAGATGAAATTCGAGAAGAAAATGGCTGATAAGAAGAACATTAAAGAAACCTTACCATACGACAGGAAGTAAACAATTTGAAGAAGCGTGAGTTATGTAGCTGACATGGTTGTCCTCTTGTATATACGAAAAGATCTAAGAAACCATGAGCACTATTAAAAAATCTAATTACTAATACTCTAGTTTTTGCATGAGATGATAATTGGAATAAAGAAATTTTATGTAATGTATATAAGTAGAATTTTGAGATTTTAAAATAATTTTTTGTTTATCTATTCATAGTAGAGATCATGTTCCTAATATAAAAATGATAATAACGGATTGTTTAGTTTTTCACATTTTGCAAATGAAGAAGAAAAAAAAAAGCAATAAAAAATTTTCGGTTTCGATGTTTAAAAATGAAGAATATATTTTTTTGTTCAGATGTCTTTAAACAAGCCATTCAGTTAATAAGACGTTCGAAATACTGAGGCAATAGAGATATTAGTCCATATTTGCAATATTTGCTAAGAGTAATAAACCAGAGAAAAAAATTAAGCCCATTGAGTATCAATATGTGTGAAACAGCTCACAAAAAGCAAAAAACTAGTTCATATGAACCAAATGGCAAAACCAACGAGAAAGTAGATCTCTCCTCTTTTAAGGTAAATTTAAACTCATTTAATTTGGGTTCAAAGCACCCATTAGGAATACTTCCAGCAGGAAACTATTTGCTAAAAGTACAAGGGTCCAAAGCATCAGAAGAAGATTACAATGAAAGAAGAAGAAAAAATATGGGTCGTTTGAGTAGCTGGGACTTTGAAATGATAATTGATTTTGCAAAAAACTATATTGATGATCCCAAAACATTACATAACTTGCAAAGATGCTCAAGAATGATGTATGCTATTCTTTATGAGGATGACATTTGGAGAAATCTGTATATGAAAGAGTACGAGCTTCTCGAGGAGCAGAAAACAAATGAAAATATATCTCCATTCACCAGTCTGGGTTCATCTGACATATGGTTGGGATCTTGGAGAAAAACTTTATTGAATATTCAAGAGGACAGAAAAGAAGCGATGATCTCTGCAGATGGTCTCATTTTTAGTGACAATTTATTTAGACCATATCAAAACAGAAATATAGACTACAAAAAAATATTTAAAAGAATCACAGACTTAGAGATGGTAAATCGTGACAATTGCAGCAACACAAATCTACTATTCAGTATTGAAAGATTCACCAAGGATGAATTTTACTCATCATCTCGGTTTGAGGAAAAATACCACAACAAACCATTTATTTTACAAGATACACTATCTCAGGATAGAACAATTCTTGATAAAATTGAAGACTTAACTAAAATTCTACCAGAGGAAAGTCGGTTTAGACAAGAAACTGTTAAATGGGATTTAAAGCAGTACATATCCTATTTTTACAACAATATTGATGAATCGCCATTGTATCTGTTTGACTGTAATAAACAGCTTCTCGAAGCCTTAAAAAACACATTTGTCAAACCCCGTTACTCTACATTGGACTTCTTTGATCTTTTTGGAAAAACTAGACCAGACAATCTCTGGATAATAGCAGGACCAGGTAATTCCGGATCAACATTTCATAAGGATCCTAACGCAACATCAGCTTGGAATCAGCTGTTAGGAGGAATGAAGTTGTGGGTAATGCTTCCACCTGACATTTCACCACCAGGTGTTATTGCGGACAGCGAGGAAGAGAATGTCACCGCACCTTTGAGTCTATCAGAATGGGTTAATTCTGGATTCTTTAATGATTGCTTAAAGCTTTGTGAGCAGAATACCGCAGAGAAAAAGTATTGCTTGATAGGGTGTACTTTCCCAGGAGAAACCATTTACGTGCCTTCAAATTGGTGGCACTCAGTGATAAATCTGGAAGATAGTATTGCTATGACTGGTAATTTTGTGCCTAAAGAAAATCTTTTTAAAGTTTTCAATTTCTTTAAAAATAAAAAGCTTCAAATATCAGGATTCCACTTGAAGCAACTTATTGAAAGTATGAAAAGCTTCTATGAGAATAACGAAGATGAAATACAAGCCATTGAACACGAAAATTTAAAGACAATTAAAGAGAAATTCATTGGATTCATAAGCAGTAATGAAAGTGTTGAATTGCTACAAAGCCTCGATAACGAGGACTGTGGTATTTTAGAGGATGTATCGAATAATATATTGAAAAAGATACCAATATATGAGTTTTTTGTTATCCAAATAAAGTTGGATAAAAACTACTCGCAATTTTTAGATAAATCGTTGCAAGAACTGCGTACTTTCGAATCAAGTCAAAATAGATCTCAAAACAAAGTAAAAGACTCAGAAGTATGGATGCAACTAATAAGTAAAGGCGATGAAAAAAACAACGAGGCAAATGACACATCTGCACCATTTAAATTTAATTTATTGGATGAAGAGAGCGACGATGAAGAATAATTCTGAAAAACAGCTATTTTTTGATAATATCATCACTGAAAAAACAAAGGCAAATTAATTTTTATTTTTAAATATGATGTTCATATTTTAAACGATATACATTTTAAAATAGAACCGACTGGCTTAGTTATAATGACAATAATTTTTGACGTAGATTAATTAAGAAATAGATAGTATATAATTAATTTAAACAAAGGTCCGAGAGAGTCACAAACATATCATCGGTTTGAATTTACACCTCATGTTTGAAGATAGGATAATATGTGCAATTTTCAAATTGTTTGACAAAGCGTGTAGGCTTTTAACTAATTCTCGTGACTTGACACCAAAATACAGTATTACTTAGAGTGCTAATTATGGCGAACTAGCTAAAAATAGATTCATGTGGTGCATTTATCACGGAAATATCGGGTTTCAATGCATCCCTTAAAAACTATATATAATTAGAAGTGGCTGAATTGTCATTTTTTATATTGATATATATTTTTTTCTGTCTAGGGTGCTTTAAAATAATCGGAAGTAAGGCGAAATGGGTGTAAAATGATATCAATGAGGGTTAAAAAAAAACAGAATTGTATATCAATAATTTGGAATGACTAACTAAAATGACCTGGTTATCAAGAAAAAAAAAAAAAAAATCAACAAGGAGAAAGATAATTTTACACCCTTAACAATTGTTGGTAATCGCTGGAAACACCCTTTTACTATATAAAAAAACGTATATAAAATAGGAAAATAAACTTTAAAAGTATATAAACAACATTACAACTCTAAGTTTTAATTTTTGTTTGGTTTATAATTACATAATAATAATAATTAAATTATTTTTAGTGTATTACATAAAAGATATAATTATATAGACAAAAACCATAGCAATAACCATAATCTTTTTTAGTATATCATTATCACAATAAAGATTAACAAACATTTTAAAACACAGACCAAAAAACAACCAATAACTACAAATACAATGTCATTATCAAACAGCAGCAACTCTTCAAGAAGAGACTCATCGACTCTGTCATCCGTTCTTTTTGACAACGCTCCAAGAGCATTAAGTATAGGAAGCCATGTTTTAGTTAATCAAAAAATTAGCACCTATATTTCTACTTTGAGCGACAATGCTTCCGAATCCAAGGCAAACGGGAAAGTCATTATTATATTGAAGGACAGTTCAACTAACAAAGGATGTCTCTATGATGAATATAGATCTTTAGAAGAAATTTACATCAATCAAGGCTACACAGTTATTATACCTAATATCGATTTAAAGCAAGTTGACTCCAGTGATATCAGATTATTTTTGACCTATATTAGAAAGCAATTCCAAAACGAGTTTATTTCGATTGTATCATCTGATCAATGCTGTAGTACTGTGGTAGAAGCCATGCACAACTACGATTGCTCAATTGACTGTTTATACTTCATAAACCCAATCAAATTAAATCTAAGCTACTTCAACCAATTAAGCAATTCAATTCCTATAATGATGCATTTCAATAACGATAAAGTTCCAATGAGCATAAGATTTGTAATAGAATCCAAACTTAAGGAGCTGAACTTCAAGTACCAAATTATTGTTGATAACCTGTATATGCTTGAAGGTAACGAAAACTTAGCCTTTGAAAGAGTGTGCCTTGAGCAGCTTTACTGGTTTGAAAAGTGGGCTAAGATATAGAACACGCCATTGATCTTGTACTAGATCTCAGCTAAACATATTAGTGCCAACAAAAGAAAAACATAACACTTTTGGCAATCGGATCGTTTTAATTCTCATATATCTTTTTTTTTTAAATGCCAATAATAGGCTATTACTTTTTAATCTTTAAATAAAATTTACAACTATATATACATTCTGTTTTTAGACGTACATCATGCTACATTGACTAAGATGATTAAATCATGTGGACTTGCAATAATTTAAATACATGAAAGTGAAAAGTGTTTGACACGTTTTAAGTAAAAATAAAAATAAATAACATAATAAAAAAGGTTAGTTTTTTTTTACTTCAAAATTGATAATCTAACCCATTGCATAATTTTAATCTATTTTTTTAATGAAGTAAAAACAAAACTTAAAATAAAATACAACAAATGGATTTATAAAATATATATATATTTATATACTAGTTAAAAATTAGCACAAGTTCTTTACTCGTCTTTAAATGTTTTAATCAGAAAATGGATTTTGTTTGTATTTATTCGAGTTATAATAGCCATCATTGGTATCTCTAAAAGACTCACTACTTGACTCTTTGTATGGATGCTTGAATGGGTTTTGAATTTCCATGTTGGAGTCATTACTTCCTCCGTTGCTGGTATTGACAGCATATTCTCCAGAGTGATATATTCCTGATTTAGAAGGCAGTTGAGTAGATTCTATGTCTATAGTGTTTCCGCTGTCGTCACCTTCCTTGAACATAGATGCGTGCCTTAGTTTTTGTTGTTGTTCTGTTTCGTTTGTCATCATAGCTTGTTTTCCTAAATCTGACAATTCATAATAGTCCTCGGCGCTTCTTCCTTGGCCATTGATGTTTTGGGTGTGGAGATGGAAGAAGGCATTTCTGTCGTCTTTCAATGGTTCGTATCTTAAATCAGGATTCTTTCTGGTAATAGCAAGGAAACAGGTGACAAAGATAAATATCAGCAAATATAAAGCACAAACTGCATTCAATACAAATAAAACAACTGCCATAACACTGCTTACAACCACTGGTTGTCCAAATACTGTAGAGAAGAAAACAAAGAATAAACTGTTAAACCAGTTAACCAAGTGTATAGAGATATTGAAGATATTGGTTCTCTTATCTAAGTAAGGTTTGTAATAACATAATGCTACAAAGTAGAATGTTTCAATAATCCAAACTATCAAACTTTGTGCTTTACCATAAGATTGCAAGCAAGCTACAAATAGAGACTTTGAAAAGATGTAAACCAAAAAGGGTAGTAACCACCAGTAGCAACTAGCCTTAAATTGAATATACAAAAATCCATATTTGTTTAAGAACTTCAAGTCTCCAAATAAGAAATAAGCTGGATTTTTGTAGAGCTTAATACCTTGTCTTCCAGCTATGAAAACCTTAAAAGTAGCGTATGCAAGAAGACTGACTGCTAAGATCAAGATAACTATAGCATCAATCAACGCAGCAGCGGAGTTGTCTTGGGTGAATTCCCAAATACACATAAGGACAATCTGTGGAAAGGCAATAACAATCATTCTGAAGAGAGTACCCTTGATAATGGTTCCCCATTGTAATCTGAATTCCAAGAACTTGCTAGGTTTTTGACCCTTTGAGGCTTTTCCTCTGCCAAACAATTCAACTAATGATTTGAAACAAGTCAAAACAACCAAGAACACAAATAGCACAAAGAGCAAAAAGACAACAGAGGTCAAAAATATATTTGTGACCTCTATTCCGGATTCATACCCTACTCTATTCATACCTCTTAAAATCAGTGTCTTTGAAGCTACGGCACTAATATTTCTCTCATCTGTAGTGTAGAGAGTGCTGTCTGAGAAAATATCTTCGTTGAAGGCTTTGGATAGTGTGATACCTCTTTTTTTCAATTTCTTTTGGACGTAGATGGACAAAACTGACTTATTTTTGATAATGTTAGTAACCATACCACCTGTTGCTTGAATATACCAAGAAATCCAATCTTGCATAAACTGCACTCTGACCAATCCCATCGACCACTGGAAGTTTTGGCACCAAGCTGCGGCAATTGGTGGTAAATTGATAACAGCCATCATAGCTAAAATACTCAAATTCTGGAAGTAAGTAAACAAGGAGACAGAGTTGGAAGCAATGTGTGCTGCAGTTGTTGACATAACAGTGTTTCCACGATTGATTGCTGAGGTTCCTCTGATGGAAAAGAATGCTGATGTTAGAATACCAATACCGGAAATAGCAGCAATGATCCAGGAGCAGTAAGTTTGCTCAACTGTTTTTCCATTGGTTAATGGTGCAATGACACAAGCAACTGGGGAGCTGTAATCAACTTCACCAGTGTCTGACATAGTATAAGCCATGACTTTAACCATAGCGTCAATGTTAGGAACAGTGTATGCAACACCTGGAATTTCATTTACTAAGTCTGATGTGATGGTGTATGTAGATGAAACATCTATTCTTCCTGCATTCATTGGACATAAAGAAGCCTCGTTCAAGGAACACAAGTCTAGAGTTTTAGTGATAACGACTAAACCATAAGTGATAACTTGAAATTCGACTTTAACCTTACTTGATAAAGTTGTTGTAGCTTCAATGTTGAACACCACTGATTTGTTGTTTGGATAGTATGAAACATCAAAAAAGGTGGATGAGAATTGAGAGTTTTCCATACAGGTTAACAAACTGGATGTTTTGATATGCTTGGATCCACCAGTTTTATTGGTAGTTGAACTTGATGAAACCGAAATACCTAAAACATCTCTCTTTTGGAAGAAATCAAATAGCCCCAGGTTTGTGGACTTTTTGGAGACATAGTCATAGTGACTATCAACAATATCGTTATTTTTGGGTTTTTCATTAAGATCGTCAAAGCTCTTTAATGGTCGTTGTGATAGATAATTCACAACATTTGACTCTTTGGAGTGTTTTTTAAATCTTATAATTGGTAAATCATCAAGATTATCGTAATCAATGTCATTATTGATACCTCTTACTGCATATTCATTGAAACTTAAGAATGCAACAAGGACTAAAAGCCACTTTGAGAAACTAGAAACTTTTAAAATGTTTGCCATTTGTATATTATTTTTCTTTACAAGGAAATATTCACTTTTAAGTTATGTGAAGAGAATGATTTCTGTTATAGAATATGATAGTAATTACAAGCTTAACTTTTGTATTTGTTATCGCTTGGTTGTATTTATTTATTTCTTTTAAAATGTGGCTATCTTTTGAAGAATTATTATTATATTTTCCGTTTTTATTTGATATATATACCAAATTATGTCTGATAATTTAGTCTTATATTTGTTATTTTAATTAATATTGTTGCAACAATGAAAGCAAAACAAAATAAAAACAAATATTGTATCTCTATTTATGTAGTTTTAGGAACCGTGGTATAACTAGACAAAAAAAATCTATTCAAGTTTTTTTTCTTCTTCTTTTTTTTCTGTTATGCTTTTTTTCTGATGTAAAAAAAAAACACGACTTTTCAGTTGTTTCAAATTGATTTCAGGGGAAAGAGGAGACGTGCTATTACAGACAAAAGAAAATAAAAATGACTTTTGATTAATTCAAATTTATAAGGGGATTATTAGTCTTTGGTGTTTTCTATATCTTATCAGTTATCAATTATAGTTTTAAATACAATAAAAGATCATAAATTAATATAAAAATTAGAAAAATGTCCACATACGTTTCAAGAAAAAATCAAATTGATTAATAATACATCTAAAAAGCATCAATTAAACTTTTTAAAACTACATATTGAAGTATTTGATTTAAATAACGTATACAAAGTTAACTTATTTGATTTATTTATAACAGTATGCATGTATATATATATATATTATTATTATTATTAATAAAAGGCTTTTATATAGAGACAAAAAAAATCATAAATCAAGCATCATTTCAACCTATGTTACTTGTAATATACAAATATATATGCATTTTTTTTAAAAATTATGTTTCTAAATATAGAGTACAGCATCATGAATATCCAATAAAAAAAAACAAAAGAAAAAATAATGATACTCAATTTATTGAAACAATAGACACATTATCATGCGCAAGTCACGTTTTATTTGTTCAAAAAAAAAAAAAATCAAGATATTAATCATAATCATTTGTAGCAACACGTAAATAAGATCCAAATTTATTTACTACTTGTTGGGTTTCTTATATCTATGAATATGTGTAAGATGTATTTAATTTATTCTTTGTCTTAAAAAGTAGCCATGTAACTAGAGATACACATCATCGTACATGTTAACAACACACGTCAAAAGCAGTGAATATACAAAAACCAATTACTACCTAATCACTGAAATACACGTACCCAAATATGAGCAGTCTTTTCGAATCAAGTATCTTATCTCACAGCGAAGAAGATGATGGATTCAACAATAGACTCCTTGAATTTATACAAGCTATAAATAGCATATTGCCTATACTGCCGCCTAACTCAGGAACAAACTGTATAGGGAACATTCACATGGATACTAATGGCGTGTCTTTTATTTATAATAACTCGTTGGAGGCAATAAAATTTGATATTTTTGTGAGTGACTCCATATTTAACACCTTCAAGTATATAAAACAGGACTCCAAAAGCACTGACACGTTTGACAATATTTATGTAAACTTCAACACACTTATATACTCACTACAGAACATCACAGATATCAATAGCAGAAATGCATTTTCTAAGTATCAAGCGGACGATATAACCGATGAGGAGCTGCTAATACACTACTCCAAGTACAATATTGATCTTGATGAATCGTGTAATGCTGATAATAATACCGTTCAATCGACTCAGGATAACTCAAGGGGCTTAAACGAGTCATTCAATATTATTATTCAAGATCAGTATGTAAAGGAAAGAATATTTTTGAAGACATATATCAAACCCAACAGCACAGGACTAGTATCTAACTCTGCTGATTTCAGTAATATCAAGTTTGACTGCATAATGAAAAGTTCCGTTCTTTTATCAATTATAAACAACTTGAAACCTTTTCAAACTCATCTTAGAAATATAGTGCTATGGTTTAAGCACATTACACTCAAACCCAAATTTAAACATCGAGATTTTTTCACGGGTGACAAAAATGCAAATAATGGCTTGAAGATACCAAACATGGTTGTTTTCAATAAAAACGATGAGATTGGAAACATTAAGATATCGGTATTGAACGAGATTACCAAATCAAAACTCAAGAAAACTGGCAAAAACGGCAAAGAAAAGGAATCGACAAGCAAATACACAGACAACATAGAACTGCTTAAATTTCATGATTTAAGAAACAACAACAATGGGGATGACGAGGATGATGAAATTGGAGAAAATGATGAAGCCATTTTGCTTGTGGATTTCAAGAAACTTTTGAAAATAACTTCGGTTTTGAAAATAAGTGAAAAGATTTTATTACAGTGTGATCAAAACGGAACTTTGTTCATACAAGCACTGGTGGGAACAAGCGATAACACGGCTGAAGAAAGAGATAGAATATCAATTGAAGTAACAATACCAACCAAAGATATAGAAACGGAAGAACAAGTTTCAATAAAACTTTTAAAATCAATGATATCTGACTATGATCAGTCCATTGAAAACGATAAGGCAAACTTCAACAAGTCTCACGTCGCCAATTCAAGTATGGAGAGAAAAAAATTGAGAAAAGTTTCAGTGAACTCCTCAATCAATAATCGCAGTACACAAACACAAGACAAAAAGGAAAACAAAAAAACAAAGGTTTTCTTTTAGGATAATAAAAATAACGAGATTAATGATAAAAACGCAAATCAAACAACTCTACGTACATTGAGTGCAAACCCCCGTGTTGTAATAATCAAACAATGCAGATATATAGGTTTCACATGTTTTCTAATAAAAAAAAAGATATTTTGTTTGTAATGATGAGATTAAGCTCTAAATTTTTAAATAAAAGTAATTGTATATATATTCAAAACATTTATTCAGAAGCTTGAGAGAAAACGACATCAATAGCCTTGGAGTCAACACCGAAGTTCTTGATAACAACAACGGAAGCACCAACGACCTTTCTGGCGTTACCTTCTCTGTCAACCTTGGATAAACCAGCCCATTCACCTAACTTCTTAGCGTCAGAAACGTAAACGATTGGGATGGATTCTTCGTCAGACTTGGCTAAACCCTTGATTAAGTTCTTAATGGATTCTTCAGTGACAGATTCAACTAAGATAACTAATTCGGCTTCACCTCTGGTTAAAGTCTTAACAGATTCCTTTAAACCTCTGGATAAACCATCGTGGATTAAGGCGTTTCTTAAAACTTCCTTTAAAGCTTCTTCGAAAGTGTCAACTGGGGCAGCGACAACTTCTTCAACTTCAACTTCAACTTGTTCAACGTCAGACATTTTTATTTAATTATTTTTTTGATAATAGACTTCTTCGCCAGGATATATAAATTCTGCTCCGTGGTTTTTAGCACCTTTTTTAGCTTTAATATATTTAAACAGGCGCTGAGAACTCCGTATTATATATTATAAACTGTTACTGTAGATTCCATATATTTTTATTCATATCACTTTTCTTCAATATTCCTGAAATGGAAATATTTTTCTAATGGCAAAAAAGGAAATCTTAAATTTTTTGCTAACACTATGTTGGAAAAGAGATTAAAAAATAAAAAAAAATATAAAACTATAATATATAGAAGTTTCAAAAATCTAATTTCCTAAACGGGAAATATGTTTTTTTTTGTTACATTAAAAAATTACATGGTTTCAAAGCCATATGCAACCCCTTATTTTTGTAATAGCACGTGCAATAATTGTATTTATTGTTTTTATGAAATTAGATTAGCATATGATACAGCTTTTTTTTTGGTGGCAGAATTGCTGATTGTTGATATTATGTATTTTCAGTCTTAATTGTAAGAATTCTTTTATAGATAATAACAATATTCAATTTTAGCCCGTTTGCCAGTAAAAATTATACTCAACCAATTCAAAATATTGTATACTTAAAATTAAAATAATAATAATAGTATAATAGACCGACACCATTGGTAAAATGGTAGGATCGAAAATTAAAGCTCTTAGTGAAGAAGATATTGATTCACATGCTCTTAATAGCTATAGTTATATAGAACCACCAAACAATCTCTACAAAAAGTTTACGGAATTTGAAAAAATAATTCATGATGACAATTTTGATATTTCTTCGTTGAGTTCTCTCAAAAAGATTGAAGTTCTAAAGATTAAAGAGCTTGATGAACAAATAGTCTTTCTCAAAAAAAAACGTGCTCATATAGTCGAGAATATCGGCAAAATCGAACAGATGGAGCTTAAAGAGCAAGCTTCAAAGGAGTTAAAAACACAAAAAGATAAGGAACCTAAACCTGTACCACTCATAGCGAGTGATGATAAAAAAGATAAAGAAGACCAAAAAACTAAAGCTAATCACATATCCCCTGATAAAAATAAAGTTGAAAAGGAGGCGCCACTCATAAATACAAAAAATAATAGTGAGAAAACCTCCGCTACTAAACTAGCTCAAACCACAGGGAACACAGTTGCTCCTATGCTACAAAGTCTTTATAAACCACTGAGCTTGATCGAAACCTTTCAATTAGGAAACACTGATTTCAAACTGATGGATTTTGACGTACCATTCGGTCGAATGTTTTCTGTTCAAAGCTCTGACGCATCCAAAATTTATGCCTTTTCACTGGCAAATTCAAAGGCAACCACACAGAATGAAGACAAAGAGGAACCTAAATGTGAAGAAAAGATAAACTCTCCCCTGTGTTCATATGTAGGTCATAAAGGATCCATAAACTGTATAAGCGTACATAACGATCTTGTTATATCAGGGGGTAAAGATGCTATAGTTAATATATACACCTCTTCTTACGATGACACTAACGATGTTACACCCTCTTTATCACTGGATTCTCATATAGACGAAATCACATCTATAAGTTACTCTAAAGATATTTTAGTTTCAGGATCTCAAGACAGAACCGTCAGACAGTGGGATCTCAACAGAGGATGCTGTGTCAATACTTTAGACTTGAATTTTGTAAGAAGCTATTATAACCAAGACAGACTCAGCTTGTCAAGAGTTTCAATGTCTCCAAGAGGTATATCACGAGGTGGATTAAGATCAAGAGCTGACAGTGTGATTAGCAGAAGCATGAGTGTGCTTGACATAAATGCATTTATGCATGGATCAGAAGAAGCAAACTTTGCAGATATTGACTATATTACAAATCCACAGCTGGATACATTAATGAATTGTGACAGCGATGTTATTTTAAAAGAGAAACTATTGAATAAGTCTGATGTCATTCATGAAAATCCTTACTTTATACAGAAGTTACAGTTGTATGATACAGCATTAGCCACTGGAACATCAGATGGTATTGTGAGATTATGGGATATTAGAGCTCAAAAGATAATGAGACAACTGGACAGCTTGGAATACTCAAAGGGCGATAATCCTGAAATCTGTGATATGAAGTTCGACTCACACCAGCTGATCTCAACTAATTTCAACAATGAGCTAATGATATGGGACTTGAGGATGGGAAAGGTTTTAAATTGTTTGAGCATTACAGAGCAGTCCCTACAGCCATGTGGAGTTGACTTTGAAATGGATAAAAAGAGACTTGTAATCAGAGATAGACTAACAGGAGTAGTGTATATTTATGATAGAAGTAAAAATACCTTCACAGACTGGCCTCAAAAGCAATCGCCAGATTTCATTATGGATGTATCTTCTATTCGCTTGAAGTCAGGGTATCTACTTGAAGGTTACAAAACTGGAGTGGCAAGGTCGTGGGCCTTGTACTAACTCCTAGGGAAAATAAATAAAAAAATACGATTAGTGTAGTGCATTGAGACTTGATAAGAGATTTTCAAAGGATATCTTCGCGCACATCTTCGTGACTTATATGAAAAAACTCACGATATAAAAAACATTGAAATATGCATAAATAAAACTAAATTTTTAGTTATGTACAAACACATATAAATATATATATTCAACACAAAAACATGTAAATACTATGTGTAAACATCAATATCTCATATTTTCTTAAGATAATGGCTAATGTAAGCACAAAACTGTAAAATGTAAGGTTTAAATGCGCCTAAAAGATATTTCTGTATTGCTATTTACAAATTTATAGTTCGCTTTTTTTTTGTTCATTCAAACTCTAATACAGACCATACTCTTTCATTTTTAAAAAATCCTGCTAAATCATTAAGCCATTTAATGTAAAGAAGTTGTTCCTTTTCTTCAGCTCTTTCAAATATTTCTTTTATAAATTCTTTATTTTCTACAATTCCTAAATTTTTTATAATGTGGTAAAAAGTTTCTTGTAGTTTAGGGTCATATAGACCAAAATGTGGACCATGTTGGTGACCAGAAGCTGTAAGAGCCTTCTTGGTGTCTTCATCAGTTTTAAAAATATTTGGTATTAAACCATCTATTTCATCAGATTTCTGTGTATATGAAGCTTCAATTACAGACACATGTTCTATAAATAGATTCACTGACGTTAGATCAACTAGCGCGTTAATATACAGATCACAGTCTGTGTTAGCTCGATCTCTTAAAACAATATCTACAGGAATAAAGTGGACACCATAAAGGTCCTCAAATGAGTTAGATGCTTTAGTAATTTCGTGGTGCAGCTGATTTTCAATGTTATTCTGACTCTCAGAAACATTCTCAATATAATCTTCAATAGGGGTTTCCACATGATCCTCTTCGTTGTTTTTATATGGCTTTTCAGGTTCATTTTCAGTTACAATAACGTTTGTATTTTCATCTTTATTTTCATTTTGAAGATCATTTTCGTTTTTTGGTTTAGTCATATCATCTTCTTGCTGCTCTTGAAAAGTAGATTCTTCGTCCTTATTGTACTTTACAAGTTTTATAATCTCTTTTTTTATTTTCTTGTAGTCCAAATCAAAGGAATTGTTGCTCTCAATTATAAAGTTGTCTGCATTAATTTCTTTTTTTGAGTCCATGTCTTTTACAAAACCAACTATCCCTCGTTTCATCACGTTAAACGACTTTGCAGGTTCTATGCTATAATCCGTTTGAAGATACTTAAATGCATCAGTTTTAACAAACATGTCATAATGTTTTGAGGTATTTTTGAGTTTTACTGTTTTATGTAGTATCATTGTTGTTTTCTTTAAAAAATCAGGATCGCTCCTCTGTAAAAGTTTTAATGCATTTCCTGGATATGAAGGTGCTCCCACCTGTCTTTCGTGCCTCAGCTCTTCCTTGAACAAACGATACAAGTCGACTTGTTTTCGTAGGTTTTTCATTTTCCCCAGCTCACTAAAAGCTCTGTGATTCATTCTGAATGCTAGATGGTTGATTCTTATTGTGCTCGGTATCACAAACTATAAATTGGTTAGAGGATCGTTTTTAAATTGATTTATGACTATCTTGACACGGTAAATTTCATTTTTTTTTCTTCTTTAAACTTATTTTATCTCGATGGTGTAGTTTTGAGAAAAAAGAAGCGTAATCACATGACTTGATACTCTTGGTTTTTTTTTTTGTTTGTTTCCAGAGCTTGCGATGAAATGGACTGTGACAAGAAAAAAATTTTTTTTTTTTCAATCTTCATTTAAGCATTTACCACTTGAAAGTTTTATCTAACTTTCGTTTCAACTTTATACAAAGTCTAGAGAAGAATTAAAGAGACCAAAACATATAGATTTCTGTTTCTGAAGTAACGAACTCTGTTTTGAAAAGTATTCTAGCTGATTTATCATTTAAAATCGTGTAAAGTTGCTGCAATAGAATTATATATAGACACCATCAACTCTAAAAGATAACACATCCTAATCATTATGAATTTTAATAACGGAACACCAACTATTGTGGTTTTGAAGGAAGGTACTGATAAATCTCAAGGTAAAGCTCAAATTATATCCAACATCAATGCTTGTTTATCAATTCAAGATATTTTGAAGCCAACTTTAGGTCCGCTTGGATCTGATATCTTATTATCTGATCCTGCCAACAAGACTATTATCACCAATGATGGGGCCACTATTTTAAAAAATTTAGACATCGTTCATCCTGCATGTCAAATACTAGTTGATATTTCTAAATCACAAGACATGGAAGTTGGTGATGGTACAACAACAGTCACCCTATTAGCTTGTGAATTGATGAAAGAAAGTAAACAATTTCTGGAAGAAGGAATTAATAGTAATTTAATTATAAAGAGTTATAACATGGCTTTAAACTATGCAATTGACTTAATAAAGAATGAATTAAGCATTAAAATAAACACAAACGATGAAAATGATAAAGAGCTAAGAGATCTATTGGAGAAATGTGCTAAAACGGCTATGTCTTCAAAACTTATCAACAACAACTCAGATTTCTTTGTCAAAATGTGTGTCGATGCTATTTTAACTTTAGACAGAAAGCATTTGGATCTAAATAATGTTGGAATTAAAAAAGTCTCTGGTGGTTCCATGGAAGATTCCTTATCTGTTAAAGGTGTGGCATTTGCTAAAACCTTCTCATATGCTGGTTTTGAACAACAGCCAAAATATTTCAAGAACCCTAAGATTTTATGTTTGAACTTGGAACTTGAGTTGAAGGCTGAAAGAGATAATGCCGAAGTCAGAATTGAAAAGGTTGATGAATATCAAAAGATTGTGGATGCTGAATGGACTTTAATTAACGATAAACTTAAATTGATAAAGGACAGTGGATGTGATATTGTTTTATCCAAGCTACCGATTGGTGATTTAGCTACCCAATACTTTGCTGATAATGGTATATTCTGCTCTGGTAGAGTCGCATCTGAAGATTTAGACAGAGTCATTAAGGCTGTCGGTGGTAGCATACAAACAAGTGTTAGCGATATTGTTCCTGAAACACATTTAGGTACATGTGGTGTCTTTGAGGAAAAGCAAGTTGGTAATGAAAGATATAACCTTTTCACAGACTGTCAAAATTCTAAAACTTGTACCTTAATCTTAAGAGGTGGTGCCAACCAAGTTATTGAAGAAGTTGCAAGATCTTTGAATGATGCATTGATGATTGTCAAAAGAACTTTACAACTAAACACTATAGTCGTTGGTGGTGGTGCAATTGAAATGTCTATCTCAAAAAGATTGAGAGACTATGCCAAATCCATTAAAGGTAAGCAACAGCTCATGATCAATGCCTTTGCCAGGGCTTTAGAAATAATTCCAAGACAATTGTGTGAAAACGCTGGGTTAGATAGTGTTGAACTGTTGAATAAATTGAGAATGTCACATAACTTAGACGATTTATCCACAAACAAAGGAAACTCTTGTGTTGGTATCAACTTCCAAATAGAAAATATTTCAAACAATTACGAATCATTTATCTGGGAGCCGATGTCTAATAAAATCAATAGTTTACAAAGTGCCACTGAAGCATGTAATTTAATTTTATCTATTGATGAAACCATTACCAATAAACAACAAAGCGATGAAGGTGGAAATATCCAAGGTATAAGAGGTCAAGGAATGGGAATGTAATATATATATCTGTTTGTATATAAATATATGTAAGGGCATTTGTAACTTACAGATTATGCTCAATCATTTTTTTAGTTTTAAGCTTCTCTTGTAGAAGATATAAAGCTTTGTAAACATTTTAAATTCTTAGTCAACCGCCTTGAAAAAAGAAAAACATAGAGTTATCAGGTACATGATGTTATAAAAAAAAACTAAAAATCCCTACCTTTGAAATATATAGATAGGAAAACAACAAAGTTCTGATAGCACAATATTGAAATTTTATATATCATACTGATCTTTTCTATCCTCTTAATGCTTTTAATCTTTGTGCCAATTTATCTTCAACTTGTTCATCGTATTCAATTGATTCTTTATTCTCAGGTAACTTTTCTTCTATATCATTCACTTTTGGGTATTTTAAAGAATTACTGTCTTTAACTTTATTAATTAGCTCATTAACTTTTTCATCATCCTCAAACTTCAATGAATCTATATTTCCATTTTCAGTAACGCTGGTCAATGTCTCGGTGTTTAAATCAATTTCTTTCACTTGTTCATCAAACTTATCCATAACCATAGTTATGTTTTCCAAATTCATGTTTTGTAATGCCACATCTAGGTTTCTTGTAATTTGCATAAATTGGCCATTTACTTGTTGCATTAACATAGATGTGTTTAGCTTAGATATAATTACATCCAATTTATTCGTTAATTTAATTAGATTCAAGTACTCGTTCTTTTTTCTGATAACATTACCAGCAACTATTTTAATAAGTTCTTCATTATCACTACCGCCTTCTCCTATTAGTTTGGCAAGTTTTTTTTCATTGCTCCCACTTTCCTTAAGTGATTTATTTGCCTGTTTTGTAAGTTGTTTTTGGGTAAACTTTAAATTAAAAAGTGTGTTAGAAATAGCTTCTTGTTGTCTGGCGTTTCTTTGCATTGTGTTATTGTGTCGTTTAATGTTTATTGTTTATTCGGTTTTCATTAATAATGTTTATAAAAATTACTTTAGATTTTAATATAAAATATGTCTTAATACATCATATCAATTGGAACAACTTATATTGTTGAGTGTATTTATTATTAATTTAATAGCAATTTCAGGATAATCATTATCTATATAATCTTGTTTTTAGCAAAGCACACTTTCTTAAGATAACAATCATGTGATACTTTGTTATAGTCACATGAGTACCGCCACGTGCTCTTTTACCTTTTGAAAAAAAAATTAGTTAATGCAAAACTTTAGATCGAACTCCGAAATAAACATCAGCCTATGTAGAGCATATTTTGAAAAATTTTTCACTTTTTTTTTTAAATATAAAAATTTTTTAATGTAGCAAAAAAAAAAAAAATTGTGATTCTTTTTTTTCTTTTTTTCTTTTTTTTTCCAACATGTTTTTAAAATAAAGATGTTAGACACTGAAAATAAAAAATTAACTATTTTCTATGTTTGAAACGTGCTAATAACACTAATATGTCTCTATATCAATGATTAAATCAATAGTGAAAAGAAAAACGCTAAAAAACCACCTGATAGTAAATACAATCAAATATATAAAATGTCTAGACCACAAGTTACTGTTCAATCTTTAGAAGGTGCTGCCACCTCCTCTTCTGTCCAATTACCAGCTGTTTTCTCTGCTCCAATCAGAACTGATATCGTTCAATCTGTTTTCACCAGAGTTAACAAGAACAAGAGACAAGCTTACGCTGTTGCTTCCAACGCTGGTGAACAAACCTCCGCTATTTCCTGGGGTACTGGTAGAGCTATTGCCAGAATTCCAAGAGTTGGTGGTTCCGGTACTCACAGATCTGGTCAAGCCGCTTTCGGTAACATGTGTAGAGGTGGTAGAATGTTCGCCCCAACTAAAGTCTGGAGAAAGTGGAACGTCAAGGTTAACCACAATGAAAAGAGATTCGCTACTGTTTCTGCCATTGCTGCTACCTCTGTTTCCTCTTTGGTTTTAGCTAGAGGTCACAAGATCGAAAAGATTCCAGAAGTTCCATTAGTTGTTTCTTCTGACTTAGAAAGCGTTACCAAGACCAAGGAAGCCGTTGCTGCCTTAAAGGCCATTGGTGCTCACGCTGATGTCGTCAAGGTCATCAAGTCCAAGAAGATGAGAGCCGGTAAGGGTAAGTACAGAGGTAGAAGATTCACTCAAAGAAAGGGTCCATTAGTCGTCTACGCTCAAGACAACGGTTTAGTTAAGGCCTTCAGAAACATTCCAGGTGTTGAAACTGCTAACGTTGAAGCTTTAGGTTTATTACAATTAGCCCCAGGTGCTCACTTAGGTAGATTTGTTATCTGGACCGAAGCTGCTTTCGCCAAGTTAGACTCCATCTACGGTTCTGAATCTGTTGCCTCTGCTAAGTCTGGTTACTCTTTACCAACCAACATTGTCTCCACCACTGACATCCAAAGAGTCATCAACTCTTCTGAAATCCAATCTGTTGTCAGAGAAGCTGGTCAAGCCACCCAAAAGAGATCTCACGTTCAAAAGAAGAACCCATTAAAGAACAAGCAAGTCTTATTGAGATTAAACCCATACGCCAAGGTCTTTGCTGACGAAAAGGTTGCCTCCAAGAAGCAAGAAAAGTCCGGTAAGTCCGCTTCTGCTGCTTTCTTAGCTACTTTAAACCAAGATTAAGTTACTAAAATGAAATGAAAAAATATTTCTTTACAATAGAGATGTGTTTTTAACTTTTTTTTTTTAAACAATATAACTTAGAATCCGAAATTTAAATATATTTTTGCATATATTTTGTTTTTTTTATATAATTTTTTTTTATTTTGATAAGCAACTAATATAAAAGTACAACATTATTTCTTTTTTCGTGAATACTCATTTTATTTTATATATTATCTCGTCTAAAACTTAAGGAAAAATTGAAAAGTTTAATAGTAATGCATATGTACACTTTTTGAAATTTTTAAAACAGAAATCTTCTCTATTATATGTTCATATTATATATCTCATAATTAGGTTTTACTCTTCAATTCTCTATATACATCAATAATATTTAATCAGTTTTTACTAAACAGTAAAAAATCATTAATACAAGTAAACCGAAACCTAAAACACCTTGATAGCCCAATGTTTGCACAGATTTGTAAAATTGGCCAGATAGGTTTGCATGATGTAAACCTATATAGGAATAAAGCTTTCAGATATTTTCATATATCTTACCCTTTGAAAAGCTTTACGAAAATTCCTGTGGATGATAAAAGAGACATCGGTATTATAGCACATATAGATGCAGGTAAAACAACCACAACAGAAAGACTTCTGTATTACACACAGAACAAATCCAGCATTGGAAATGTGGATGAAGGAAACACAACTACTGATTTTTTAAAAGAAGAAAGGGCTAGGGGTATCACTATACAATCAGCCTGTATATCTATTTTTTACAAAAATAAAATGATTAATATAATAGACACTCCAGGGCACGCCGATTTTAACTATGAAGTAATTAAGTCATTAAAAATTCTAGATGGGGCAGTGCTTATCTTAGATAGTGCGATGGGTGTTGAGACACAAACATTAAAAGTGTTTAAACAAGCCAAAATGCTTCCCAAAGTCTGTTATATAAACAAAATGGATAAAATGGGTCACAACTTCAACAAGTGTATCAAAGATATTATGGTAAAATTGAATAACAAGCCAGTAATACTTACATATCCTATTTTTTCTTTAGATACTATAGGGCTAAGCAAAGATGATGAGATGGATAAAGATAACTCCTATCTTTTGGATGAAAAAGATAGGGAAGATTTAAGCGTAAACGATAAGTTTGTAGGTGTTTTAGATATTTTAAATAAATGTGCTTGTATTTATAAGCCATTGGACCCAGATTACATTAAAATTTATAAATATGAAGAACTGAATGAAGTATTAAAGAAAAAGCTAAGTCATGGAAGAAATGCGTTGATTGAATCACTCACTACTCTAGACTCCAACTTATTGGATTACATTTTGGAAGCTGGAATTGAAGATTATGTCCTTGACAAAAATCTAACAGCAAAAGTTATTAACGAATGTATTAGGAAGTTGACTATCGAAAAATTAATCATTCCGGTGGTATGTGGCTCAAGTTTTCAAAATGTAGGTGTTCAGTCCTTAATTCAAGCAATTTTAAACTATTTACCTTCTCCTGGAGATGCTTGTGACTATCCTGAACTACAGTACAACAATGTTAAAGTTCCTATCAAATATGACGCTGAAAGAAAGTTTATGACAGTTTTTGATAAAAAGGACATTTCAATAGGGCAGGTGTTTAAAATTATCAAATACCCAAGCTTAGGAAACCTTTTGTTTTTTAGAGTATATGCGGGATCTTTTAAATGCAATACTACTGTTATTAACACCACCAAATATCATCAGTTGCTAACCCAGCTTTCAAAGACACATAAAAAAGGTGGCTCAAAACTATCTAATAGTCAGTATAACATCAAGCAGCTTTATTTGATGCAAGGTAACATGCCTATCAAAACTAACGAGCTTTCTGTTGGAGATATTGGTTGCATTGTTGAGAAACCTATCAATGAACAAATAAAGGCAGTCACTGGATCTGACTTTGAGGAAATAAAAAACGTACATACAAACTCACTGGCTACAGGAGATACTATAGTTCAGGGCACCTTGGGCGGTTCCATAAACATCCCTGAGAGTATTGAAAAGATCCTTCCAAAAGATTCTAAGAAAAAGAAAATTACAGTTGAAAGCATACTTACTGGATTAAGAATCTCACCCCTTGAGCAAATATCCCGTCCTTATAAAGTATCTATAGACTTGTTAGATGTGAGCAGATTTAGAGATCTTGTTTTAGCTTTATTGGAAATTACAAAATTTGATCCATCGGTTGACTTTAATTATGAAGAGTCAACGGGACAGATTATACTGGAGGGATTCGGTGAATTACAATTAGAGGTTATAATAAAAAGATTATTGGATGAAGCTAAGGGTACTGACCCTGGATATGGGTTTAGGAATTTATTATCTGTAAGCGATATAAATGTATCATACAAAGAAGCATTAAAACCAATGAGAGAAATTGAGGAGTGGTTCAGTATAGAAAATGCTGAAACTATGGCTGATACATCTACTTCAACCTTGTTAACGGAAATAGGAATGAAATTTAAAATTAAAAGACTCAATGATTACTCTGAAGAGCCTATTTCTAAGGAGCTTAGTGAATTGTCCTCTCAAGGATATCACACTATCAATGTTTTGGAAAACCAAGATTGTAATTACATAGCCATTGAGCAGAGAATTATAAATGAATGGCCGGAGTACAGAGAATTGACTTTAGATCAATTTTTAGCATGTGTGAAAGCTGCATGCTTAAGTATCATTGCTCAAAGAAATCAAGCATCTAGTTATCCATTAATGTCTACGTTATTTATGATAAGCGGTGAAGATTTTAAAATCTCTAATGATTTCAAAGATTTAAGTGGACTAACTAAATGTTTAAGAACTTCATACCTGTCAGCATTAGAAAACAACTTTAAAGAAAAAGACTATGAAACTCTTGAACCTTTTGTCCAAGGGGAGGTTACAACTATCGACAGATACACAAATGCTATATCTCACGATTTGACTGCCAAGGAATCTGCAGTCATTGAATATATCGGATCAAGCTTAGAGTCAGATGAAAATCTTTCTCAAGAGCTATCGATTCATGATACTAGAAAAGAAATTGAATCTTATAACAAAATGCTGTATGTTCCAAGATATGAAGTAGGCTCTCCAGACATCACCATTGATGTTTTAAGTGCAGACAGTAATATTAGTAATGACAACAGAAAAACTGGTGAATCAAGGGTAATTAAGTTTAAAGCCCCTCTAAAAAAGATGTCTGGATACCTATCAAACCTTAGAAGCATAAGTCAAGGTAACTGTTCATTGGATTTGAAAATAATAGGATACAGAAGAATGAATAGTCCATAGAAGATAAAGATAATTTGTGATGATTTAGATTATTTTTTTTTTGTGATTGTTTGTATTTTAAACACTCTATGTTAAGTTCTTCTGGTTTGTTTTTGATGAGTGAATACAGAAGAAACGCTTTTTTAAAGCATTTGCCTATAATGGCCTGTTACATGTAATGTTGTAGCTCTTTTTTAAGATAATGTAAATAAGTATGTAAATTCATAAATTATGTTAACAAATAAAGCATAATAAAATGTAAAAAGAACTATATATGTGTATGCATGTAGCTTAATGTAAAATATTAAGCAGTTATAATTTGTTTTTAATTAAGAATTCTCCAATTTCTGATCCAAATAGTTTGAAATACCAGTATTTCTCGCTTTCTGTATCTGGGGAGTATGTATATATTTTTTTGATCAATTGAATTAGATCAAAGGCAATTTTTTCGGATACTTTACTGTCGTGCTTGTAATCTTGATGTGCTAAAATATACTCTCTTTGCCAAGTAGCTTCAGTTGGTAATAACCCACTGGCTCTATCAGATAAAAGCTTTAAATAATAATAATACCTTGTGTACATGAAATGCTCTTTGTTCTTCATAGCTTCCCAAGTTTCATCTTCATTAATGAATCCTAAAACTCTCAACTGTTTGTTTATAATGTTTGTTAGAATTCCGCTTTTTTCATTGTGGAATATTTCGTCAATGCTCATTGCCTTAGTTTTATTAACAAAGGTAGCAGATTCTGGGTTGGTATCAAATGGCTTAAGCTCTTCAATCCATTCGTATTTAACTTCCTTTGAAGCTGCACCTCTATATATAGATTGATCAAAATTTGACCAAACCTTGCTCATTTCAATATAGAAATTATTAGAGTTATTTGGGTTTAGCATAGACTGAACTATAATGTTTAATAAAAAGGAGAATGAAGCATTAGCAAAATCTGTTAATTGAATTTCCAATGGTCTAAATTCAACTCTGAAACCTGGTTCTTTGTCGTCACCACGAGATATATCGTGTGGAATTTTGAATCTTAAACTTTGCCAATTAGTAGAGTTAATGTTTTCGAAATGGTCCATATTACCCTCTACTTCATCAACATTTTCTTCAAAAATGACAATGGGATCTCTAATAAATAAGTGAGCAAAATGCTTTGCTAAGTTCTCATCACCGTCCAAATGTGTTTTGACTCTTTCTAACACATCATGATTTAATACAACTTCGACATCATTGACTGATGATAAGTCCTTAGGTACTTTGTCACAGCCTAAGTATAAATCAACCTTTGAGTATCTAGATTTTTTAATCTTTTGTAACGGACCTTTTAATAATCCTGTATCGTTACTTGCTAAGTTGTATCCACTCGTGTTATCATGAGCATCGGTGTTTGTTTCATCTGCTGTTCTACAATCGACCATCGATGAGATAATTTCCCATCTGCAATCCCAGTCACTTAGGAACCCCTTCCAAACAGGAGAGCTTGCAGAGATACTTAATAACACAGAAGTAAAATTCATCAACGAATCGTATAAGTATCTAGCAGCTTCGAGATTAGGAGCCTGGTAAGTAGTTTGTAAACAACAGGCACCCATACCAAATCCCATTGCATCAATATAAATGTGGTTTTTGGCTAATTTAAATGATTTCAAATCTGGTGAAGCTTGTTCAATCTCTTCATCTTTAATGAATTCGACATCCATATCAAACCAATCTCTCTGGTACACTGTATCGTCATAAACTGGTGTGTGTTCGTCAATATACATCGGGATTTGAAGAGAAACTTTTCTATTTCTTCTTTTTCTTATATTACCTGTTAAAGTAGGAAAACGTGGATGTTTGTTGGTGATCTCATCAGGTAGGTATAAACTTTGAGAGAATACGTTTTTTTTATCAGGATTTATATCGTGGTTATTGGACTCATAATCGCTTAAGAAGTTTTTACATCCCAACCGTGGATAATTGGTCATTTGAAGTAAATATAGATTTCTATCATTAATAAACTTGTCATTAATGAATTTTTTTCTAGCTATCATATTCAATTCAGGTTTTAAGTAAGATTCTAAGTCATTATGGGAGTAGGGGAAAAAAGGAGTGGCTTCAATCATATAGCTACCATACTCAGGATGGTAAACTAGATCGTTTTCTTTACATAAATCCTTTAAGTCTGTGTTTAATATGGTCAGTATGTCATCGTTATTTACACTGACTTTGTTATTTTCGTTATCGATCAAAATATATTCAAGTTCATCACCCCATAAAAAAGGTTTATCTGTTATTTCATGTCTTCTCTCCATAATATTTAATAGTTGAGTAATACCATTTTTTTTAACTTTTTCTAAATACTGTATGTTATCTTCCCATTGTAAAGGAGTACCTACAGCTAACAAACCCATTCAAATGCGATATTCAATATAAAAGAACAGTAAAAATAAATAATTCTATACAATATACTAGTTATATGTGGTATTTATAGTACATGCATGGAGTTATGTAATCTTATTTTTTTATTTAATTTGAAACCCAACTTATTTTATTTGTTTTTAAAATTCAAACATTTAGCCAAAACATTATTATTTTTAAATAAGGAATATGTTTAAGATAAAACAACTTTTTTGCAAAATTTGTGTGCAATAACACACTTTATATATATATTGTAGCCGTTTAATAAAAATCAAAATTGTATGGTTGGCATCAATTTAACGTTATATTACGTAATAATTTCCTAAAAAAAAAAAAAAATGAGTGTAACAATCTTTGTTAACTTCTGCGAGATATTTTTAAACACACACACACAAATAACTAAGTATCTAGTAATCACATGATGATCGCGAAATTTTATCAAAATAAAATCTAAAAAAATTCAATAAAACGATAATGCCGTTAAAAAGATATAATATTATCCTTGATAGCTCCTTTTTCTTTTTTAAAAAACAAGAAACCATCCTTGATAGACTGATAGAATTGCTTAGAAAACCAATAAACATACATACACAACTAATATCAATGCCTTTGTTATTAAATAAAGGAACTATAATAACAAAAAGTAATATCAAAGATAATTTTATAGTAGTTGATAACTCTAACCTAAAACTACGAAAAAAAACTAGCATATTCTCTCTAAACAATGTTACTTTGAAATATGCTTCAAACAATCATTTTGATAGACTCACTCACAGCACACTCTCTGAGCCTGGAATATTTGTAAATAATAGTGATCCTTGCGGTATATTATTAGAAGATGATGCAGATGATGATGACGATTATAATTCAGTTAATGAGTTGATAGAGAAGCTATCGTTTTATGAAAAGTATTTCAAGAAAAAATTAAACTACACTTTGTTCAAGCCTTTGAACAGTGGAACTAGCAAAAAACATAATAATAAATGTGTGTATCTTTCACAGGATAGTCTCTATATAGAAATGATGCAAACATATAATAGAAATCTGAAAAACTGTTTGAGGACTATAAAATATAGTAACATTCAGCCAAAATTGATAGCTGGGGGAAGTAGTGGGACATACATCATATATGGTTTTGAAGGAGATCAGAAGGAAGAAATAAAACCTATGTTTATTTTTAAACCTATGAATGAAGAGCCTTACTCTAAGAAATTTCAGCCTAAATGGTTGAAATATGTCCAGTATAGATTGCTTCCTTTTACATTTGGAAGGGAGTGTCTGATTGATGATGGAAACTATGGTTATATCAACGATCTTTTAGTTAGCAGGCTTGACTATAAGTTATATGGCTCTGAAGGAATAGTTCCATTATGTGAAGTTTGTGTTTTGGAAAGTGGTAGTTTTTTCAATAATATTAAAGTTAAGTCTAAGACTAAGCAAACAAGTGAGATCACTCTTCCTGTCATTGCCAATGTTAATGATAATGCTCACATTAACAGTAGCAGATTTTATTATTATACATTTTATTTTGTTTTTATGTTGAAACAATTTATCATTCGTTTCTGGTACGTGGTTAAACAATACATAGCAGGAGGGAAAAGGGCAACCACATTTGAACGAAAACTGGGTTCATTACAAGTTTTTGAAACAGGATTTGTAACTGCAAATGAATTTTTTATTAAATACCCACTACCACCGAATGATCTTGAAAAGGATGAAGAAACGTTTGGAATTTGGAATAAAAGACTTTTGTTGGAGCTTCACAAAAATTTACAAAAATTATACATCTTAGATTTTTTAATCAGAAATACAGACAGAAATTTAGATAACTGGATGATCAAATTAAGCGATGACGGGGAAACAATTAAAATAAAGGCTATAGATAACTCTTTGGCGTTTCCTTACAAGCACCCCTCCTCTATAAGAACTTATCCGTTTGAATGGATAGCTCAATTACCACACTACATGTTATCAAAGCCAATTGAACGAGAGTTTATTGACAATATTGTTTCAAAGTTGACAGATGAGAGCTGGTGGGCTGATTGGAGAACCGTATACTGGGAATCTCACTCAAGAAGTGGAAAAGTCTATACCTCGGTTGATGATCTTGAAGAGGGATCTAATTTATCCACTGGGTTTTCCTATTATGATAATCCCCCAATTCACTCATCACAGGACACTATGTTGAAGTTGAATATTGATCATAAGGTTAATCTTCAGTGGTCTTTATTCAAGGGGCAGGCTTTTTTGTTGTATAAATTAATGAAGGCTGGTGTCACGGGTTTTCATGTGACAGCTTTGGATTTAGTTCAAATGGAGAGATGCTATGTGTACGAGGATCCGTGTTATTACTATTACTCCTCTAATTTAAATAACAGCAGTACTCATTCAGGAAACTTACATCATCAAGATAACAACAATGACAATGTAAAAAGGGCAATCTGGGAAGGCTTGGGGCTAGATCTAAATGAATGTTTGGAAAAGGAACAGCACAATAATAATGAACAACCTTTTTCTCTAAATGAGGATGCCGATAGAAACATGAATGAAATGTGGAAATTATATTTATCTGGTAAAATCAATGATACTGAATGGTTGAATTATTTAAGAGAAAAAAGATACAAAAATAACGACGAATATAACCCTTTTGATGAGAATCCTTATATGGAAGGTACTGAATCTGGATCTGGCCATAATGATATTGCTAATTCTGAACAAAGTCCTTTGAATAGTCAAGGTAATAAATCTGTAACAGCTGCAGATCAACGCGATGAAGAAATGGCTTTGCCATCAAAAATCACCATAGCCTCAAGTATAGATAATGATACGTCTCTAATATCTGAATATTTCTACGATGCAGTTTCAAATGTAGATAACAGTATATTTGAACCAGTAAGTGGAGCTCATTATGAATCTTTACCTATTAAAGTACCATCTATTGACAGCAATGTGATTAATGATATAGTATTGAAAACAAATGATTCTGTATTTTCAAGAAATTCATTTTCTGTTTCATTAAAGAACCCATTCAGCGATGGAGTTTCATTATCCTATCATAATCAAAACAGCACCCCTTTAGTTTCAGATGTAGAATCAAATAAACAATCTGTTATCTATAGAGAAACAGATGTATTATCTGATAATAATAAAAATGATAACAAAGAACAAAAACTTGAAATTAAGATTGTATACATTGATAGGCTAGAGTTGTGTCAAGAGAGTAAACCATGGTTTAGGTTTTGGTGAATTTATAAAATTCATAAATATTATTGTTTTTTTTGAGTATACACATTATTTCTTGCTCAAGAATATATATTCGTTTTCATAAGAATATGTTTTTCACAAAGGTATATAATCCTTTGTAGATTAATATATGCGTTAGCTCCATTTTTAAGTTTTTTTTTTTTTTCTAAATTTTGAAATATAGCGTAAGTTATGAATAAAAAAAATTTCAAAAAGAAGGGGAGGAAAAGGATTAACAACCAAGAATTTATTTAATAAGTTTTTTTTCTTTCTTTTGTCACGTTTACGTATCATGTGACTAAAATATTATAACTATTGATATTTGTTGTTCTCTGTTAAAAAAAAAACATCACTCAGTTGTATTATATACCTCAAAGTACTATTAGTTAAAGTATTGTTGGAGTGGGTATAGTTGAAAAGAGTATAAAAATAAAAAAAATTTACTTATAATTATCATTTATTAATGTCTCCCTTTCTATCTATATAATTGTGTTTATTAATTATAAGAATTGTCCTTTTTTCTTTAAATCATAATATAGTAAAAATCAATATAATTTAAATGTAGAACTTTCACTTAGCTTCCTTTTCTCTGTCTTTATTCTTTTCCTTTATTTTAATTTTTTTTTTTTCTTTATTATTAATTATGTAAGGAGTTTTTAACTCATAAATTTATATACAGGAAAGAAATAAACATAGTAATTTTTATGCAGGTATTTAAATTTTTCAAATTGGAAAAAAAAATATATTTATAGTAATATTATTGTGGACACAACTGCAATAGTTAACTCTTTATTTATTTACTATTATTCAAAACAATAAATAATTAAACCTTAAATTTTACTTATTTATATATTGTTTTTTGAAAATATTAACAACAGAAAACTTTACTGTTAATCTATAAAGGACCAGAACAATATATAAATATACATTAACTATAAAAATAAGGGCGAGAGTGACAGATGTCTATAGCAAATCCATCTGTTGATGAAGTCAGCATATCAAATGAAAGCATAGGTAACGGTGCATTGCAAAATGACGTTATAACTAACGACCAAATTTCCAACGAACTGCAGGAAAGCACTGGTAATGTAGGGATTTTGGAAAGACCAGAGATCAACAAATTTCTTACCGAAAGTGATATTGCCACAAATACGCTATTAACCAAGTTTAAAAACAGTATTATTATATGTGAGGAGTTCGGTAAAATTATTAGAAGAAAATACACTCTGGAAACAAACTACAACGAAGAATTTATTAAAAGCAGCAAGAACTATTTTACTTTACAACAAGGAAACTCGCCAGGGCTGGGTACATTAAATACCAGCATTAAAAATGTGTTCAAGTACGATACTAAGTTATCGCAAGTCAAACAATCATACATTAAAGCCTTAGTTAAGATGTATGATGAGTTAAGTGCTTTACTTCTAACTATGACTAAATTAAGAAAACAAACAAAGGAACAAATCAAGAGATTAGAAAAGGATGTAATTGACAGTATCCATCAAGCTGAAAAGGCAAAAGGGAAATATGATTCATTGTGTCAGGATTACTTTAAATTAAGACGAGCTGATCCTACAAAAACTAAACTCACAATCAGAGGCTCAAAAACTTTACCTGAGCAAGAAGAGGATTTAAGAAAGAAAATCGATATGGCAGATTTAGATTACAAGCAAAAAGTTGACCTGTCAACCACTTTAAGAAATAAATTTTTAAGTATTGAAAGACCAAAACTTGTTAAAAATTTGAAAGATCTAATATTGGAAATGGATGTTGCTTTGTCTATCCAAACTCAGAAGTATGCTATTTGGAATGAAAACTTGTACTTGAACTCCGGTATAGTGATTTGTCCGTTGAATGACATGGAGAAGTCCATGAAGGCTGTCACGAATTCAATAAATGTAGAATACGATTTGTACAACTATTTGAATAAGTATGTTTTAGACAAGAACAAGAGCAATATGGTTAACAAGAACTTGATTCCTGTTCAGTATAAGAAAAGTCCACACATAGGTGGTGGCTCCAATTCTACAAATAACACCACTTCCGCAATAAGCAACCCCGTTTCAGGCAGCTTTGTATACAACTCAGGGGTCAATGGAAGTACCCCTGACACTAATGCTTTAAAAACTACACCAGTATCGACTTCCTTCAACATATCATCTATGAAAAATACCAATTCATATTTAGCAAAACAAAGAAACACAGCTAATATAAACTCAGGAGGTAGTACCGTTAGTAATAGCGGTATGACCAACAATGAACTGCAATATGGAAATCAAGTTAATTCCACATACAGCAATGACATGTCTCAGGGACATTTGGACTCCTCAGCCAACTCTTATAAGACATTAGATCCTGTGGGGACTAATACTGCTAGTCAACAACAACAGCATCATACACCAGGGCCACCTTCTTCAATTATTGAGAGTATAAACCCAAGCACCACTGGACAGAACTTTGATGATGGATTAAGAAACAGTAATCAAAACAGCAAGATGGTTTTCAAAACATTTGGTTTACCTATAGATCAATTGATACTTATGGAGCAAGATTCTTTGATACCAAAATTTGTGAAACAGTGTATATATGTAGTGGATAAGTACGGGCTAAACATTGAGGGGATCTATAGAAAAAGCAGCAATGTTTTAGAGTTGCAAAAATTCATAAGACTAACAGATCAAGACCCATCTAACTATTCTTTGTTATTGCCACCATCTTCGTCTTCTGCTTCTTCCAATGGTGTACATCAGGAAGACTCTGCCCACCTCATTGAGGAACATGTTATAATGGTAGGAAACTTGCTCAAACATTTCTTTAAAGATCTTCCAACCAAGTTCATTCCTGGTTCGTTTATACCTGAGTTTCAAACTTATATAGCAATTCCATCAGATACGGAAGCCAATGTTACAATGAAGAGAAACTATATGCATGGAATTGTTTATAAATTGAAGGATGAACAATACTGGGTATTAAGGGCATTATTGTTCCACTTAAAAAGAGTTCTTCAACACACAAGCACAAACAGAATGTCGATAAAGGCAATGTGTATTATATGGGGTCCGATCTTGATTGCTCCACCTAATGGTGATCCTGAAGGGGAAGACAACATTAATGAATATGGTGACAGTATTAATAACGAGCAAAATGATAACTATATGAAAGATGTCCAATTCCAAATCAGTATCATGGAGGGTTTGTTCGATGTAGCTGATCAAGCGTTTGAACCAGAATAATTGCTTTTAGTATATATATAAATATAAGTATATCAATAAAATCTAATTTGAATATCTTTTTTATTATTTTATTCTCATTCTTTTTTTTTTACTTTTACTTTTTTTTTGTATACCTCAAATCAAGTCATTGATAGACTCTGCGTTTTCCAATTGATCCATAATTTGAACATCTTGTAAGATTTTTTTTTTACTACTTTCAAGCAAGTTTCCATCACTTGAGAATGTTTCTAACATTATGTAGTAGCATTTTTCAAAGTTATAAATGATATCAAGTTCACAAACATTTCCAAAGTATCTGTCTAAAGTTTCAACAAATCTGTGAATTGCTTCAAGGATGAGCAGTTCATTTGAGTTTTTTGAATCATTGATCCCTGCTAAAAAATACAAGGATGCATATCTTTTATACATGACTCTGTGGCCACTGCTGTTTCTTCTGTTTCCTAGATTTGTCATGTCATACTCTACGATGTTACTCTCTCTAGGGTTTCTCGCCAGAACTAGTGCAATTATATCCTTCACAATAGTAGTCTTCTCCCTCGTTGTATACTCTCCAAACCAACGTATGCAACGAACTTTTCCTGTTTTGCTCAGTAATATCATGTATTGTAAATCTAACATTTTCTTTTATATATATAATTTATTCTTTGAGTGTATATGTTTATAATGAAGGGGGGAAAGGGAAAGTTGAGTTTTTTTTTTAGCTTGTTTTAGTTTATCTAAATAAAACGGTTTTGTTTTGGCTTCAGTACTTTACTTTTTTTTGTTTCACTATTAACAAGAATTTATTGTTTTGAAAACGTCACCTTGATGTTATGTTAAGCTCAAGATTAAACTAAACAAAAAATAAAGAAAACAAAATTTTCATTTATTTTTAGAATTGCTTTCTTACAAATATTAACGAAGTGTTTAGGTGTGTGTGTGTTTTTTGTTAATTAAAGTCATGTGACTATAATATTTGTTTACATTAAAATTATAATTAATTTTTATTTACAGATTTTAGCTACTTATTATTAAACTAAAATTAACCTTAATTGCTTAAACCTAAAAAAAAGATAACAAACTATATAATAATATAGTTAAAATGTAATCATAGTAATTGTGAAAACAGTATTATAACTTTGGATTAATGATTGTTTCTTCACTTTATTGAAAAAAACATATAAACATAGTGGTATCAATTCAGTAAAAGCTCATTTACCACTTCAATATAAAAATTTATTGTTTGTTTCTTATTTGAACATGAATCTAATGAATTAAAGTTGCATATAGATATACACAAGGTTTATATATATATATTTAATTAAAAAAAAAAAAATAAAAAAACAAAAGTCTTAATCAAACTTATTGTATTTTTGATATAGGCATTATTCATCATCATCATCTTCTTGAGGTGGAACCCAAGGGGCAGGCTTGAAGTACTCTTGGTCTTCTAAAAGCATTTGTTTCAAGTTCTCTCTATCATCGGCAAACTCCATAATGTAATCTAGTTCCAATTCATGGGTTTGTCTACCTAAGATAACCAAGGTATGCAAAGGTTCACCTGAGTCATAGTGAGACAATTGTTCAATAGTGCCTGATTTGAAGGTTTGCTTGTTAGATCCCAGTCTTGAAATGGCTACACATGGGGTGTTTGGAGTGTAAGCCTTTAAGTTTCTCTTCTCTTCAGTTTCTAATAGTTGTTCACAACATTGTTGAATGCTCATGTATCTAGGTGGTTCATAAATTAGTCTTCCTCTGGCCATGTTTTCAATACTTTGTTCTTTGACTTTTATGTCCAATAAAACTAATGTGTGCAATCCAATTTTTCTATTTTCCAAAATCTTATCGTACCAAGAGTCTGGTTTCCAAGTTTCAGTGAAGAAGACCATGGAGATTGTTTGACCAAAGTTGTATAATTGTAAACCACAAGCACCTGCTGCATTCATGACAGAGGCGTTATGGATGACTTCAAAGGGAACGTTTTGTTGTTTGCATCTTAAAATCAAGTCTGTGTGGGTAGTGGCACCAAAGACATCACCTACTACTAAGAAACTGACATCTTCAGTCAATGATTGCTTAATCATCTCCTCACAACCACCTTCAACCATTTCTCTATCGGCTAAGATGACTTCTTCCTTTCCATAAAACTCACATAGTTCGTCTAAGCTGGCATTCATTAAAATGGAAGTGTAATGCTCCAAATATACTTTGCTTGATTGTTTAACCTTTTCCAATCCTCTGACTGTGATATCACTAGGATAAGCTAACCCTAATCCAATTAAATACAACATTTTTTTTCTTTTTTTAATTATGGTTTTTTTAGATACTTTTTTATAATTGAAACATTGAATAAATATATAATTAATGATGATGATGCCACTTTTACTTTATAGTTAATGTTGTAATACTTTTAAATAATTAAATTATATATTTAAAATAGTTTTCTATGTTTTAATAACTAATAAAAACTAAAAAAAAAAAATTTAAAAAGAAAAAATAAAAAAAAAGAAATTATTATTGTCGTTGTTGTGATTTCCCAATTTGGGGTTTTGCAATTTATATGTATATATTTATGTATGTAGATGTATAAAAAAAAAATAAAAGAGATGTAAGAAATTGAATATATATTTTTTTTTAATTTAAACATATTTTACACACCTTACAATACATTTGAAAAAAAATTAAGTACAACTATATAAACACAACATCACATCAACTCATTTCTCTACATCAATTTAAAAAAATAAAAAACAATATTATTATTGATAATTTTTAATATTATTTACAATTAATCTTTTACACACAACAAATTTATTGTAATATATCTTATTAAAAATTATATATTAAAGAAAAAAGAAAAACATTATAAAAAAACCACATATTTTTTAATCTCCACCTTCTGCCCCATATATCTGCTTTATAAACTTAGAATAAAAGAAAGGTTTTTCAGCAATAGTATAATGGGTTCTGGTGTAGGAGTAGATAAAAAACTTTTTTTTTTCTTTTTTTTTTTTGGAGAGAGGAGAGTTTTTTAATATAAGTTTTTATAATTATTAACAATGCTGGATTTCATTATGAATGAAAGTATTTGAGAGAGAATCCTTAGGATATTCTCCCTGTTAAACTTATATTTGAACATTATTCACTTTATTTAATCTTATCTTGTCTTGTCGATTCTTGTTTAAAATAAAACACTGGATATAATGTATCATCTTATCATGTTTTAATCTTTTCTCTTGTAAACGTCAATATAACTAATCTATATCTGTATATCTGTATGTTTTAGTATATGTGATAATAAAAAAATTAAAAAAAATTAATAAAAAAATTAAAAATAAATAAATAAAAAAAAAATATTTTGTAAAGAATTTTGATGATTAATTCAATGGAATATTGTACTCTTGAATAAGTATACAATCACCACCATTGACAGGATCTAAAAAGTACTTGTAGAATTTACCATGGGTTGTCACCACATAAACCGGCATCACATTCATCGTATCTATTGATTTATTCATATCATCATTCATATTATTATTATTAAGTGAGGATGTGGATTTATTAGCATTCACACAAGTCTCTAGATTTTCATAGTCTATAATTGTGTTATTAGAATGCCTATTCTTCATCTCTGGGTAATCCTCCACGTTGATTTGAGTTATATTTCCAAAGGATGCTCTAACTTCCATTCCGGATGTTCCATTGGCGGCTATATTGTTTGATGACATATTTGCAATTTCAGAGTTGCTATGGGAACTTGTAGATGTTTTAATTGAGTTACTGTCGTCATTATTAAAGTCCAAGTTCACAGAGGAACTGCTGTGAATTTGTACGTTACTTTGTGAATTGTAATTGTTACTATTATTACTGGTAGCCCTTCCACTAGTTGGGATTTTCAAACTGGCAAAGTGTCTATTAGGTTCTAATCCTGACATTTTCAAGTTTAAAGCAGTTCCCAGCTTCTTCATTGCCTTTTGAGAGGATTTTCTTATTATTCTTCCCATAGTCAATCTTGAAGTATCTATTACAGGCTCAGTTTCCACATTGTTGCTTTGGTTTTTACTATTTTTTCCATTCTCATCATTGTTATTGCTGCCATTCTCATCATTATTATCTGCATTTATTTCCGAGGACTTGTTTAGCTTGAATATATGTACGGTCATATTACTGCTGCAGCATAGCAAGAAGTTATCCTCACTGTCAAACTCCAAGCAGTGTATTTTGGTGTTATAAGTACCTCTTCTAAACTGATATTTCTTAATACCCCTTTCTATATCAAAAACCCTAATTATAGTACCCTTTGTTGAGGATGTGGCCAATTTATTACCCTTGGAGTTCAATTTAAAAGTAGAGATCGCAGCCTTATGGGCATTTATGACATGCGTAGGTTGGAGGGTGTCCAAATTGAAAACCACTATATCCCCTTGAGCATTGTTTGTAGGGTTGTTGGGACCTTGAATCTCATATTCATTGATACTTTCTTCTTCACCGTTAATTTCTTGTAATTTCGATAGTCCAGAATTTTGAAAATTGCTATTATTGTTGCTTTGATTGTTGTTTAGAAAAGATATGTTATTAGTAGTTAAATGGTTGCTGATTTCTGAAGAAATGGCCCTTTGTGGGCTACTGTAGCATAAGATCTGGGGGAGGTTATCTTGCGAGTCATTAGAGTGGGAGATATCAATCATACCTTTTAGGTTGTCACAAGTTTCTATTATATGAAGAAGTTTCATAGTTGTGATGTCATAAATATATATTTGAGATTTCAACAATATTATCATTCTGCTTTTGTTCATTCGTATGCTTAAGATAGAGGAATGAAATGTAAATTCAACAATGATTTTCTTCTTTTTTGCATTCACTAACTTTAATTTTCTTGGCGATAAGGACACCTGTTCACCTAAACCCACACATGCTAATAATGATGTGTTATATACCATTTCCACTAGTCCAAAACTACAGGGGCTATTATTAGTGGTTTTATTAGATGCCATATCTATTGAATTAGAAAGATCATTTCCGCTGTTATTATTGTTATCGCTGGCATTGATACTGTGTTCAGATGAAAAGAGTTCTTCTCCGTTTTTATAAAGTCTACCAAATGGATCACAGCTATACACACAGGCACCTTTATTACTACCGATAGATATGCATGAACCTGTTTGATTGAAGTTTATGTAGTTGATTATAGCAGGCTGATTGATAGCACTTTTATTACTAAATATTGATCTGGAATCTTCTTTCATTATTTATATTTGTATATGTGAAAGACTGTGTATAAGTTCTTAATGTTATTATTATTATTTTTCTTTTTTTTTTTAAGTTGATCAAAAATTGTATATTACCTTTAGAATAACATATATGTATAAATAAATAAAACAAAGTGGAAGAGTAATGTTTATGTAGGTTAAAAGACTATTCAAACTTTTAAACTAAAAGTATAAAAGAAACTAATCAGTGTAATAGGAAAAGGAAAAGTGTTAATAACAACTCTTTAAAAAAAAGAAAGGGTACAATATGGTTTTGATAATTATTTTTCTTTTTATTATATATCAATTTTTAAGAAATGGTATTAAGATGATTTGTTTGATTCAATCTATTAACTTTTTTTATTATTTATGAATGTAGTTGTTTAAATGAAAATAATTATTATATTATTATTATATTAATTCTTCCCTTTGAATGTTATTATATTTTGTTTATTTGTTTGTGTGTGTTTATAATATCTTCGTGTATTTTTACTTAATATTTTAATGTGGTTACTTCTCTGTTATAAATTAAATACTACTAGTAATAATAATTTGTAATAGTAAAAAATTAACGTTGAATTTATAACATAAAAAAATCAACAACAACAAAATAATAATATAAAAAAAAATGATTAATTGATTGATTGATAAGTACTTAGTAAAATTATTAAAATTATATGTTACATAATAATAATATAATAATAATTGATGATATTATTATAATTAGTTGACAACAACAACAAAAATATAACAAAAATATAATAAAAATAGGGGGGAAACATATATAGAAAAAAAAAAAAAAAAAAAAAAAAAGGAGGTGGAGAAAGAAGATGATGACAAAGACTACAAAAAAAATAAATATAAATATTAACAAGCACGTGTGTATATCATGTGATATAGTCATATGACCGATTACATAACTAAGATGAAGAAAATTAAATAAAAATAAATAAAAAAAAAAAAAGAAAGAAATGATTTAACAAAAAGAATATATATGTATGTATGTATGAATATGTAATTAATTAATTAATTATTAATTATTTATTAATGGATACTAATAATAATAGTAAAAAGGAAAGAAAGAACAAGAATAGAATAATTTAAAATTCAAGTGTTGGACTTATGGATGATTTCATAGAAGGATGAGTCTCCTAATAGACCTTTACCTTTAGTGTTATCTTTACTGTTGTTGTATAGATGAATATCTAATATTTCATTATACAATATACCAAATACATATGGAGTGTCATCATACTCTTCCATATCTTTGGATAATTCGCTATACATTACGTTACTCTTACTACATGGATACTTTTCTTTGAATAAGGCTACAAAGCTTTTAATAAAAGTTTGTCTATTGACTGTATTTAAATCTTTCCATCTTTTGATATTATTGCTGTTAATAACTTGGTTATTTAATTTTATACTGTTTAACAATTTGATATTATATCTAAACATTTTTTTATTTTTATATTGATATTGGTTTGTATATATCTTCTTTTATCTCTATCTCTTTCTATACCTATATATATATTAACAATAAGTAACGATATTATTATAAAATAATTGTTGGAATAGAGATATGTTTAAATTTTAAAAAAAAAATAATAAAAAAAAATCTGTTTTTTCTTTTAATAAGAAATATATATTTATATGTAATTACCTATTATGTTCAATATATATTTGATAATATAAATAATAATCATTAATACACGTGATCTACATATATTTAGTAATTAAACAGTAATAACAATTTTTCTTGTTTTCTTATTTTTTTAGAATGTTATTTTGTTACCCATTATAGTGTGTGTGTAAGTTATATTTACATTTATGTTTTCACTACCCCCACTTTATTTGTTACTTATAATACGTGTTTTTTTTGTAATAATTAAATTAAGATAAATGTGCCAACCTATATATGTATGTATGTGTATGTTCTTTTATTATTAAGTGAGTTATGTAAAAAATTATGCATTTTTATTTAAACCCCCATCCACTACAAGTACTACTATCAAAAAAATTAATAATAACCTCTGTATCTATCTCACTAAGTATATAATTTTATTTTTATTTTAAAGTTTTTTTCTTCTCTTTCCGTGTATACTAAAAATTATAGTCAAATTATACCGAGAGAGAAATATATATAACTATAAAATAGAAAAACAAAGAAATTATTTAAGATTTTCTTAAATCAGGTGATGATATGTGATAAGAGATCAAATAATAAAAAAAACAAAACAAAAAAATAAAAAAAAATAATAAAAATTATCTATAAATAAATAAAAATAAAAAAATATATATATATACAGATCAAAAGGGGTACTCTTATAATTATAAAAAAACAACTGATACAAGATATATATATATATAAACAACAACAATATACAGAACTAATTAATTACATATATAAGAAGTTTTTATTATTATTTTATTATCTTCTTTAACTCTTCCTCTCTTCTTCATTTTTCAATTCTACAATTAAAATCCAAAAAAACAACAACCCAGTTATGACTAAATAGACAATAATAACAAAATATATAATAACAAATCTGATCTTAATATACATATATATATATGAACTAATAAATTAAATTAAATAAATAAAAATAATAATAATCTGATCTTTTTAATACAATATATATATGTATAATTATATATATACACATAGACACAATCATAATCAATAATGTTCTTTAATCATTCAGCCAAGAGATTTATAGCTAAAAATGTTGGTTCTTTGCCTTACAAAGAAACAATTGATATGAATCATAACATCTATCTACCAAATAGATCTACCATCAAAAATCTAGTTCCTTACTATAACAATAAATACCCTGTGATATTTATGCATGGTGTTTTAGGAAATCAAAAGCTATACAGGGACGATTGTCAAAGGCTAGCCAATGATTTACAAACTATAGTCTACTCCATAGACTTTAGAAACCATGGTGAATCCATTGATTGTTTGCCCTTTGATTATTCCACATTGACTAATGACTTGATAAGATTCATTAAAATCAATAACATAAACAAACCTTCGCTTATAGGATACTCTCTGGGTGCAAAAGTTGGCATGTCTGCAGTATTAAAGGATCCTAATTTGATATCATACGTTGTATCTATTGACAATGTACCTATCAAGCAGCCACATTTGAAAGTTGTCCTTACGAATTTTGTAAAATCCCTGCATGATCTTATCTTCCACGCTAATATTAATACATCCACCGATAAGGATTGGAAGTTTAATGCTAAAAATTACATTTTAAACAATTTTGTTCCCTCTAAGGATATTGTTGATTACATAATGTCAAATGTGACAAATGCAACAAGTAAATTCAAAAGTTTAACCTCACCTAAAATCCACAGCAAGGATATTAACAATAACAGAGCTTCACCACTTTATTGTAAAATACCTGTACATTTAATTTGTCAAGAGATTGCAGAAAACATTCCCGACTGGCCTGAAGAAATTTACAAGGACATTAAAGTTGATAACCCTATACTATTCATTAAAGGTAGCAAGTCTGGATTTATTGAAGATGAGGGAATAAAGGGAATACAGCGATACTTTAATAATTATGAAATAAAAGACATTAATGGAACTCATTTATTGATGAGAGAGAGACCAAATGAGTATTTGAACTGTATTTCTGATTGGATAAGAAAACAAAATCTTTTACAATATAATAAAAAAGCAGACTTGAAAAAAAAGACTGCCGTTCTTTGAGAAACATAAAGTTTTTTTTTTGAAGATAAAAAGTAAAAAAACAATAAAAACAATAAAAAATTATAGGATAATTAAAAGATAATTTATTACCTTGCTAAAAAAAAACAACAACAACAAAAAAATAAAAAAAACAAAAATCTATTATTATGACAAGATTTAAAAAAAAAAAAATAAAATGAGTTATTTCCCATCCACCCCCACGTTAAATCAAATTACTAACCACTTGATCTTACTAAATACGTATATAAAACAATATATATATAAATCACAGTTTTAATATTCAGGAAATAAACATTTTCTTAGGAACGATACATGGTTATCTTTGATTTTAACACTGTCCTCTTCTTCCCTTTCATCAATCTTGCCGTCTTTATCCTCCAACTCCATGTATCTAACTATATTTTCCTCAATTGTGTTCATAGTGACTAAATGGAAAATTTTAGTGTTTCTTAACTGTCCAATTCTAGAGATTCTGTTGATTGCTTGTCTTTCAATGGTTTTCGTATTGTCAACACTATTGTTGATAGAAAAAAAATCAAAAAATACCATCACACTTGCATTCGTCAAAGTCAAACCTGCATTGGAACTTTTGATGTTTAATATTAATACTCTTATCTTTGGGTTTTTCTTGAACTCGGATATCAATTCACCTTTGGTTTTCAAATGATTATGCTGTTGATTTTTTTTCTTAATAGAGATATTCAATGATACAGGATATTCATGAAACTCATTCATCAAGAACTCAGATTTTTTTTTGTGATTATTCCCTCCCTCAGTTGATAGGGATGGGTACCCTGCTTTATTCAAAAGTGTTTCCAACACTGTTGCAATTTCGGAGGTTGTGGTATATATGACAATTTGTTGTTTTTTTTGTTTATGCACTTCATCATCCATATCTATATAGCTGAGTAATTTTATCAATGTGTCCATTTTAGCCCCATAATTCAAGGAGTTTATTCTTATTTCCTGCATAAGCTTTATATTAGGAAATACAGTGTATCCATTAACCTCATTTTTCAAGTTGTTATTTGATGATTGGGTCAATAGATTATTTTTAACAAGATTATTAGTCATGGGTATATCATCATTCAATTCATTTGTATTATTATCTTCCATTTTGACTTCTGAATTATCCATTGTATCCAATATAAAATAATGTATACCATTGATGTCTATCCTTCTATGGCAAAAGGGACACACTCTTTTGATTTTATACCATCTTTGAATGCAATCTTTACAGAACTTGTGACCACACTGGAGTATTCCCCCATCATGAATGAATTCTAAGCATATGCTGCATTTAACAGAGTCACCCCTTTGGATTTCATAGAGTGATTTTAAAAAGATTCCCCTTGACATAAGTTTTTGAAGTTGTGAGTTGTCAATGTCTATAAGTTTAGTAAAATTGTCATTAAGTGACTTCATAGAGTCTAAATCTGCAACATAGTCCAACTCTAGAACTTTATCGCTTATTTGTTGTAAGTTTTTAAAATAAGAGATCTTCTTATTGTAGATTTTGTTCAACTCCCTCACGGATGATTCCCATCTGCCATGATATTTAGCAATTTCATTATCGAAATCTATACTTGATATAAATTCAGTCACTATATTTATCAGGGAAGATTCATGGAAGATGGTCAAGCTCAATAATCTTTTGTTAATATCTGCATAAGTTTTAATCTTGTCAACTATAAAATACTCTTCTTTATATGTAAGATATCGATCAGGGATA
>JAJMDK010000058.1:0-50137 GCA_030573515.1 Hanseniaspora jakobsenii
GGAAAGCAACTGTTAGATCCGTCATATGTTTATTTAAAAGATCTTGATTTATATTCCTGCAACTTGAAAAACATGACAATGTTTCCTATATACTGGGAGACATCTTCCCAAAACGGCAAGTTACCTTCTTTTGATGTTTATGAGATTCGAAGAGGGAATTGGCTGGAGAGTGTAAATAATGTAATTGATGATATATCAAATTCTGAGTTTATAGAAAATATAGTACCTTCTAATGACAAGAATAATAAAAAACAAAAAAAGGCAAATCCTAATGATGATGTTCCCGTTCCTTGCTATATTTCACAGCAGCTAGATGATATAATGGCTCCTATAAGCCAGCAACCTTTAGGCAAAACGGCTGAATATGCAGATAAAAAGCTTATAACCATTAGGGATGTTACAAACACCAAACTCATTGGAAAGGCCCTTGTACAAAACAAAAACACTATAATTCATATACCTAAAGATCATGAAAATCTTTATAATAACACAATACCTCTACAATTAATTCAACAAAACATCATCACTGTGGGACTTAAAAAATATGTTAAGCAAAGTCCATTGAAAATAGATCTTGAGAAACTATTGCAAGATCGCAACAATAATAAACCAAAGTCAATACACTTAACCTTTTGCGTACATGGTATTGGTCAATCATTAGGGTCAAAATATGAGTATGTTAATTTTCCTAGGACAATTTCCACTTTTAGAAAGAGTATTGTAGATCTAACCACTATGCAGAGTGATTTGAAGGAGACAAGCAAGGAAGTCTCTGTGCAAGTTTTGCCAATAACATGGAGAGACAAACTTGATTTTGATCATCCATCAGAAGATGACATCTTGCCTTCCTTTTCAGACATTTGCCCTACGGGGGCTATGACGATTAGATCTCTTATCGGCGACATTGGACTAGACATTCTTCTTTATGAAAACAAGTATTACAAGGAAAAGATAGTTAAGGCTGTAATTGAGGAGTTGAAAGTTAAGTATTCAAGATTTAAAGCTCTTAACGCTGATTCTTGTGAAAATATCAAAGTGTCTCTAATTGGACATTCACTAGGGTCATTAATTTTATTTGATATTTTAAATGAGGAAAAATATTTCACAGAATTACCCTTTGATGTGGTGAACTTTTTTGGTGTTGGGTCGCCTGTAAGTATCTTTAAGATAATTCAAAGATACAATTTTGATAAACCTTTAAAATGCACAAATTATTATAACATCTTTCATGAATGTGACCCTATAGGTTACAGAATGGAGCCGTTGATTTCAAGGGATCTAGCAAATGTTGCCCCATTTCCACTGGAGACTTTATCCCCTCCAGATATAATAATTGATAAGATGAAAAGTTTGAATGTTCTTAATGATTATATTTCATCATTAGATTCATTGATTGTCAAGAGTGATGCAAAAAAAGTAACTCGCCAGGAGAAGTTAACTAAAACACAAGCGGACTTACTATACAGGTATAATTCCTTTGGCAGGGTAGATTACGTAATGAAGTCTAAGTTATTAGATTTAGATATGATCAATGCACTAAAGTCTCATGTTTGTTACTTTGAAGAGATTGATCTTGTTAATTTTATTTTGAAAAAGTTATTGAGAAAGGATGATACGATCTCTTTTGACAAGACATTAAAGATTAACCGACTTGGTTAATTATTGTTATGATTAATTATCAAACTTAACACAATAATATATATATTTATATATGCATAGTTCTTTATATTTATTTATCAAAAAAAAAAAAAAAAACTTATTTACAGAGTAGTGATACTTATTGTGAATTTCTTTTATTTTTATTTTTGTTTAAATATCACCTTGACAAAATCCTATAGTAATGGAAGACAAGTGAAGATATTAATTTTTTCTCTATTTCCATTTTTATTTTTTGATGACATGAATTTAGTTATATTTTATAGATTTTTGATAAGATGGATTTTTAGATTGTGATTATTTCAAGTTTTTTCCGATGTGAAATAACACTTTATCATCAGTCATATGGTTCCATATAAGAATATTTTTGTCTTTAACTTTATAAAAATCATTGTTACAGGGAATTTCCTTCATTACATATTTCTTAATACCTTCAAAGTTGATGTTGTATTTCTTGCAATATCTTTTAAGAGCCTGCTTAGAGGCTATGCTCATTCTCAATGTAGCGTAAGGTGGTAAATATTTATTTAAAACATCAAGTTTGCCTTCATTGGTGTTAGAAACAGGATCTAGGTAAATACTCTCAGGGTCTAATTCCTTAGTATGTCCTATATTTTCAATTTTGATTTTTTGCAGAACTTCCGGTGATAGCATGGGATACATTTCCTTCAAAGTTTCCTTAAAATGAGTTAAAGATTCTGTATTTTTCATGTATTTTTCTTTATCAAATTTCACTAATTTAAAAGGTTTAGGCTTTTCATCTTCCACTAACAAATTGGGATTCATGAAATCACCAGCGCCTATGGCTTTTATTTGCTTTAAAAACTTCTTTTCAGATTCTGTAAGTATAATAGACTGAGACTTTCCTGAAAGTTTGAAGTCATATGACACATCATCAAAGGAGTCTAAAAGAAAAGTTGACGTATTGTCTCCAAAGCAATCATTATATACACGAGTTGAATATTTGTCCTCATCATTTGAGGAATCTGAATTTAGATCTCTGGGTTTTAAATAATTGACAGTGTTTAATTCTTTACTGTTGGAATTATCTTCAACTAATTTTTTAAAACTGTTGATGGATATATATCTATTAAGATACGGACTAAACACTAATTGTTCCAGTTCACTCTTGTATAGATCTGCATTGTTATCTATACTATTCAATACTCTTTTGTAAAAAGCAGGAAACTTTGTGTTCTTTGATCTTCCCACCAGTAATAAACCTGTTTGTCTAAACATATTGTAATTGGTACAGGTTTTTTTTTAAAAATATATTCCCCTTAGTAGTAGTAATAATAATAATAATTATGGTAGTAGTAGAAAACCATCATATACAAATTAATCAGTGTATATATGTATATTTTTTTTTCTCTTAACTGGAGTATTTAATAAACCAAAGAAAAAAGTAGTTTTTAATGTGTGTAAATATAATCTAAATATATTTATAACCGTTTTTTTTTTCAAATAGATATAGACACGTGATATAAATAGCTGTATAGGTCACGAGTAATAAATTATAAATTATTAATTATTATTAAAAAGCATATCACGTGTAGTTTTAAAAATAACAATAAAGACAGAGACAGAGAGAATAAATTATTAAGAAAGGGAAAGAAGGGAAAATGAGATCTTAAAAAAATAAAAAATAAAAATAATAAAATTTTTTTTATTGTAAAGTCACACTTTCTCTCTTTATAATATGATAAAAAAATAAAAAAAAGAGTTTTACCCCAAACATTCTCCCTGTTAATAAAAATTTAATATTATTTTATACACACACACATAGATATTAAAAACCTTTAAAAAAATAAAAATAAAATAAGGTAACAATAGATATTTTATTCAATTACATATAACTAAATACTACATAATTTAAGTCTTTATTATTTTTTTAAAAAACAGCAATATTAACAACAGTTGAACTTTAATTTCTTTACAAAGCATTATTCATATGTTTACTCCCCTTTATTATTATTATTATTAGTCTTAAGTTTTAATGTAAGAATACAAATATTACTTTAAATAAAAAGTAATAAACATTTATATATCTATACATCAAAAGAGATAATAGCTAACTAATACCAAGTCACTAAATATATACATAAAAAAACAAATAATAATACAATACACAATGTCTGATGATATGAATCGTTTACACCAGTCTTTATCGTTGATGAGTATTGACGATAATGGAAACAGCGGTATGAAAAACATGTCCTTTTCTAGCAGCTCTAACAATACAAAAGGCGCATATACCACGATCAATAATACTGCAAAGTCCCCTACAGAATACAAGGAACTATCCAGGCATTCTTTGAATTCTCATAACTATGATTCACCTGAGTTTAATGAAGTAGTAAATCCTAATAGATACGATAGTTTTATTGATAATGACGTTCAATTTGTTGAGCACGTGGACCATTCAAATACAAAACAAAGCGAGGAAAACCAACAACAACAGCAGCAACAACAACAGCAACAACAAAACAGAGATATCATTGATCATTTATATCCTGTTTTGATATCATGGGAACAAGGAGGTAACTCAGTATTTGTTACTGGATCGTTTACTGATTGGAGAAAGATGATAGCCTTAGAACCTACAGGTGAGAAGGGGAAGTTTGCTGTGTCTTTGAAACTGCCTATTGGTAATCATAGATTTAGATTTATAGTGGACGGTGAGTTAAGAATCAGTGATACCTTGCCTCAAGCTACTGATCAAATGGGAAACTTTGTGAACTTTTTAGAAGTGTCCACTCCATCCAACTCTCCACAGAGCATTGGCCAAAGCCCACTCACAGGTCCAAACAACAATGGCAGCTTTTCTGAACAGAACTCCATTTCCTCAAAGTTATCCCAAAGCTTTTTACAGCCAGGAAAGTCTTCAAACTCTATGTCAAACGCTAATGTGAAAAATAGAATGTTGCAAGGTATGAGAACAATTGAACAAGAAGAAGAAGAATCAAGAAGAAGAGAAGAAGATCAATCTCACATGTCAAAATCATCAAGAATTGCATTGCAGATTGCAAGAGAAAATGATATTGAGCCTGTGAACATGGGAAATGGATTTGAAAGAGTTCCAGCAGCTAACAAGGGTCCTATTCTATCATTGCAGTCTGGAGGTAGCATTAATGCCATGGAGAATTCAAGTGAAGAGAATGAGGTTGCAAAAGTTGCGAAAAAATCGTCAAAGTATGTTGAATATACTAATGAAATTCCAGCCGTCTTCACTGACCCACAAGTTATGGAACAGTACTATTTAACATTAGATCAACAAAGAAATAATCAACAGTACATGTCCTGGCTAACACCCCCTCAGCTTCCCCCACATTTAGAAAAGGTTATTTTGAACAATAATAATAGCAGCAGCAATAATAAAAATGGAGGTTCAGGTGACAATACAAAGGATCTAGGAAGACACCAAGACATAAACAAAAATAAAGAAAACACAACCGGTGCATTACCAATACCTAATCATGTTGTTCTTAATCATTTGGTAACCAGCAGCATAAAGCACAACACCCTCTGTGTGGCTTCTTCTGTAAGATACAAAAAGAAATACGTTACCCAGATTTTATATGCTCCATTGTAGTTATTAGTCATTGCTTTTTTTTTTTTTCACACACTCTCTGTTCTAGTTTCACTACCTCCCCTCACTCTTTGCTCTTTTTTCAGAATTTTTTTTTTTTTAAATCTAAAATTACTAGTTTAGTTCTTATAGCATGATATATCTTCACCTTTTTTTTTGAAATAAACAATTAATATATATATATATTTCATGAATCAAAATGAATATTAAAGTTATTGAATCTTACTACTTGTTCTAATTGTGAATTTTATTTTTGATTTATGTTCAAGAATCTCATAAAATAATGTAAACTAGAACTCTATACATTTAGTCTTAGTTTATTATTTTTACCCTTTGCTGATATATATGTATACTAATGATATACACGTGCCTTGTCACAGGATAGGCACGTGATCAACCACTAAAAAAAAAATTTTTTTTTTTTAATATGTTTCTTTCTCTCACTCTCTTTTTTTTAAACAGAAACTACCTAAAACTCGAAAAAAAAACACCAATAATTTACACTTCCAAACAGTTTCATTCAATATTTTCTAATATTCCCAAACACTTTATACATTTATACGTTAGTTTCTTTATATTTTTTAAAAAAAATTATTCACTAATCTAGTAGAGTATCTTAATAGATCATATATATTATGCAAACAGTCAATTGATTGTTCTGTTCACTCAATACATCAACAACATTATTAACTATATATCACCTCGAGAGAGAAATAATATCAAAAAACCAAGACCTGAATTAAGAAAAAAACAACAGATTGAAAGGAAAACATATATATAAAAAAAAAATGTCGGTTGAAATTGATGAATCTAAGTGTATTTCAAGATTGGAAAAGCTACACAGATCATTATCCACTTTTCCAGAAAGTCCAGAGTGTTTACTGTTACCGTTAGGTTCGTCGAATGCAGACTTGCCATTTCAAAAGACCACTTTACTACATAAGTGGATATTCGGGTATGAGTTCCCTGCCACTTTGTTGTTTATCCATAGCACTAAGATCATTGTCATTACTTCTTCCGTGAAGGCTACGCATTTGAGTTTTTTGGAAAATGCCAAGATTAATGGTTCAGTCCCTGTGGAGTTTTGGAAGAGAATCAACAAAAATTCCGAGTTCAATATATCCTTGTTTAAAAAATTGATTGATTTAATTAATGACGATATATGTCTGCACAACAAAAACGTAGGTATGATTTTAAAGGACAAATATGATGGACCTTTTATTAAAGAATGGAATCCAGTTTGGGAAGAAGGCAAGAAGGGATTGAATGTAATTGATTCCTCTTTAGGTGTGTCATACCTTTTAGAAAACAAAGATTTAGATGAAGTTGATTTATTAAATGCCTCTGGTACTTGTTGTGACATTGTTATGAAGGCACTATCTAAGGAATTGATTAAATGTATCGACAACGAAACTAAAATTACCAATGCCAAGATTGCAGACAGAATTGAATCTAAACTTGATGATTCATTGTTTATGAAGGATCTAAATAATTCTTTGAAAAACTTACCTTTAAACAACAGACAATTCAAGCCTGATATCAATGATGCTGAATTTACTTATTCTCCTGTCATTCAGTCCGAGCCAGAGTATGATTTGAAATTGTCTGCAGTATCTCCAAATAAACAATTAAAAGGTAAAGGTGCTATTTTAACATCATGTGGGTTGAACTTTAAGTCTTATTGCTCAAATATTTCAAGAACCTTTTTAATTGACCCTACACCAGAAATGTCTGAAAACTATGAGTTTTTGTTATCATTACAACAACATATCATTGATGACCTTTTAAAAATTGATGCCGTTGCAAAAGATGTATATGAGGGATGTTTGAAATTCATTGAAGAAAAGGGTAAAAAAGATTTATTACCAAACTTCACTAAAAACTGTGGAAGTTTAGTAGGTTTAGACTTTAGAGATTCCCAGTTTGTTTTGAGTGCTAAGAATGATTTCAGAAAAATTCAAGCTACAGATGTATTCAACATAAGCATTGGTTTCAATAATTTGGTTTCCAATGATGAAACATATGCTCTTCAATTGTCTGATACTGTCATTGTTTTAAGCGACAACACTTGCAAACCATTAACTCAATATCCAAAGGCCAAAGGAAAAATCACCTTTTTATTCAATGAAGACAATGAAGAGGAAGAGAAAAGAAAATCTAAAATCAAGGCTGAAAACTTGAAGAAATTAGAATTGGTTAACCAAACCAATGGAAAACTAACCAGATCAAGATTAAGAAATCAATCTAAAGACTCAGAAGAGTTTAACAGACAAAGGGCAGTCAGAAGGGAAAACCAAGTCAAGCTGCATAAGAAGTTACAAAAGGAAGGTTTGCAGAAATACTCCAACAAGTCAGGAGAAAATGGATCTGGAAGTTCTGGACCGGTTTTCAAGAAGTATGAATCTTATGTTAGAGAAGAGCAAATTCCAACATCCACAAGAGATTTAAGAATCCATGTTGATTTCAACCATCAAACCATTATCATTCCAATCTATGGTAGACCTGTTCCTTTCCACATCAATACCTACAAGAGTTGTTCCAAGGACGAAGAGGGTGATTACACCTATTTAAGATTAAATTTCAACACACCTAATGCCCCTGGAAACAGAAAAGGAAATGAATTACCCTATGAGGATTCTCCAGAGCATCAATTTTTAAGATCCTTGACGATAAAATCCAAAGATAAAGAAAGAATGAATGATGTACACAAGGAGATTTTAGAGCTTAAGAAGCTCTCTACTAAAAGAGAACAGGAAAAGAAGGCTATGGAAGGTGTAGTTAAGCAAGCAAGATTGATAGAGTTCAGATCAGGAAAACTTAAAAAACTAGACCACATATTCATCAGACCATCCCCTGAAACTAAGAGAGTCCCAGGTACTTTGACCATACATGAGAATGGTTTAAGATACAACTCCTTCTCCAAATCAGACAGCAAAGTTGATATTTTGTATACCAACATTAAAAACTTATTCTTCCAATCCTCAAAGGGAGAACTGGTTGTAATCATCCACATTCATTTGAAAAATCCTATAATCATGGGAAAGAAAAAAGTCCAAGATATTCAATTTTACAAGGAGGCTACCGACATGGCTGTTGATGAAACTAGTTCCAGCAGAAGAGCCGGTGTGTCCAAGTTCAGAAGATATGGTGATGATGATGAGATTGAGGAAGAGAGGGAAGAAAAAAGAAGAAGAGCAGCCCTAGACAAGGAGTTCAAGTCCTTTGCCACTTTGATCTCTGAAGCCTCTGAGGGGTTAGTAGACTTGGAAGAACCAATCAGAGAACTAGGGTTCCAAGGTGTCCCTGGAAGATCTGCAGTGCAATGTATGCCAACGGGTGATTGTTTAGTCCAATTGATGGAGCCACCATTCATGGTTATAGATCTGGAAGATGTGGAAATCTGTTGTTTGGAAAGAGTACAGTTTGGATTGAAGAACTTTGATTTAGTCTTTATTTACAAGGACTTTTCAAAGCCTGTCACACACATCAACACCATTCCTATGGAAGATATCGAGACAATCAAAAACTGGTTGACAAATGTCGATATCGCATACACAGTCTCCACTATTAACTTGAACTGGACCAATATTTTGAAGACTGATCCTCATGATTTCTTCTCTGATGGTGGTTGGGCATTCCTGCCTGTTGGTTCTGATGTTGAAGCACAGGGATCTGATATTTCTGAAGAAGAAGTTTCAGAATTTGAACCAGAGAGTGATGAGTTTGAAGAAGAGGATGATGATGAAGGTAGTGATTTTGAAGAGGGATCTGAATTTGAAGACAACGAAAGTGATTTCTCACCTGATGAATCTGAAAGTGAGGGTGAAGACTGGGAGGCTTTAGAGAAAAAGGCTATCAAGTCGGACAGAAAAATGAACTATGAAGATTAATAGAAATCTTTCAATGACAATATGTAAGTAAATATCTTTGTTTTTTAATTATAAGAATATGTTTTTTTTTATTAAAGAAATAATTTATGTTAATTTTAAATTTATCTGTAAAAGTGATGTTTTAATTGTTTTTTTAGAGTTACTTAATGAGCTCAAAACAAAAACAAGAACAAAACAACAACTAAAAAGAATCTAAAATGTTTTAATTATAAAAAAAAAAAATAATTCAATTATAGTACATATACTTTTATATATAAAACCTTTTAAGGTATCACTTTATTACTAAAAAATTTAACAAAGTTGTTTATTCTCTTTTTAGTAATCAGTTCCATTGGTAATCATTAATTTATCGGAATCATTGATATCATTATTTTCAAGTCCTTGAGCTAACTTGTTTATTATATCGTTTTGTTCCTTCTTAACAGAAATTTCATATGGCTTAATCAAGTTCTCCAAATCATTCATCCAAGCTTCTTCTAAAACATAATCGTATCTGATTAAGTTATAAGCACCATATAATAGTGCAACAACAGCTTCGTTATTACCAGTAGTGATAAAGTATGATAATAAATCTTCAGCTACAGATTGAGATTGGGATAAGGTTGCAGTCTTGATAGCATCCTTCCATAATCTTTGTTCTTTCAAAATTGATAATGAACGTTCCCATTTTTTATTTCTACAGAATAATTCAGCTGCAATCTTCTTGAAGAATATAATATCATGATCTTCCAAATGTTTAGCCAAGGCTAATTGATCAAACTTGTCGTAAGAATCAACAGCACTCTTTAGAGACTTATAGTCGTTTTCTTCAATCAACAACTCGTGATAAGCTTCATTGATTACTGGTAGATTCTTTGGTAAAACATTAATTAAGAATGGTTTGATCAATGGCAAGTTGTCAGATTTTTTGAACAAAGAAATGGTTCTGGTAATGTCTAATCTTGGTGTTAAAGTAGATAATAAATCAATCAACAATGATGGATGTTCTTCAACATAGAAATTGATAGCCTTGTAGTAGATTTCTAAGTTAGACACCTTAACTATAATATCCTTAAAGTAGAAGTGGTCAAAGTTGTCATTAGACTTTTCAATAATAGTCAAAGCGGCATTATCCCATTCTTCAAAGTGTTCATATAAGAAAATCAATTCTGGCCACAAATGGGCAACTTCAACGGCTCTAATAACTTTAGGAATATTGATTCTAGACCAGAATAACTTCAAGTGTTCAAAGGTTTTACCTGGATTATATTTGGTGTATAAAACAGCCAACTCGGTGAACATAGCCATATGAGCCTTTTCCAAACCTAAACCTGCTTCAAACAAGGATATTAGTTCTTCAAAGTAACCTAAACTCTCATACTTCTCAACTAATTCCGATAACTCTTCGGCATGAACAATTATGTTCAAACCACAAACTTGAGCTAATCTGAATTCCTTCTTGCTGATGCAAACGTCGGAAACTTCCTTCCATACTTTAACGTTTGAGGCCTTTCTTGCAGCATTAACAGCCTCTTGGTAATCACCTAAATGAACATAGTTGGCGGCAAGCTTACTGAAGTTGGAAACAGAGGAGAAACACATCTTAGAAGCCTTATAGTCACCCTTTTCAAACAATTTATCACCAACAACATCCAAGTTAGCAGCATTAGATTCTTCTAAAAAGTTTTCAATTTCATTTAATTTGCCTAATTGGGCATATACCAAAATCATAGTGTTATCAATCTTTGGTTCATTCAAGGTCTTTCTAGCCATCTTCAAATAGTCTAATAGCTCATCAAGCTTTTCAGAATGTTCAGCAATCTCAATAACATTTTCAAAATTGGAAGGATCCTCAGCACGAATGTAAGAGGCTATAGATTCAGAGACTCTCAAACCGTTCAATTGAGCTTCACCCAATTGAGTCCATAGTTCTTTGATGTCTCTCTCTTCAGCATACTCCAAACCTCTGTCTAATGATAACATGTCTTCTAAAATAACCTTCATGGCCTTTGAATACAATTCATGACTGTTATATATCTTATAAGCATCCTCATAAAGTTCATTTTCAACACACATATGTCCAATTTCCTCTGGGTCATATTTTTCTAGCTTATCGATATATGTGGCAACCTTAGGTTGATCATATCTGATTGCGGAAACCATCAATAAGTTTTGCAAGGCTGAATTGGTGCTGAATGGGGAATCCTCAAGGATGATCTTTTCAAGAAGGCTAATTAATTCAGATTTCAAACCGGCAGTCATAAAGGCCTTGACGGCTAAAGAAATTGGTTCAGCATCCTTCAATTCAGGAATACCAGTGGCAATAACAGAATCAATCAAATTCTTTCTGTATGTGTTCTCTTCACTTAAAACTTGTCCCCATATGGATAAATCTGATTTGTTCAAAAGATATCTAGCTTGATACTTAAACATGGAGTTTTCATTAGTGATTCTAATTAAATCATCAGAGATTCCACCCTTTTCATAAGCAATATAGGCCAAGTAAGGATCTCTCTTTTCACAGTATTTACCTACATTTTGACAATCATATTGATCATTGTTTTTTAAGAATTCTTCTGGAGAGTTATTCGAGTCAATGTAGATTTTAGCCAAAGTGTTGTAAACAGTTTGATCATTTCCTGCAGCACCGGTGTTAATCAAGTTCTCCAAGTAAGGTAATAAAAGTTTTAATCTATTTCTCTTTTCAACTTCATCACATAATTCTCCTATTGGGATTAACCCAGTACTGGCAACTGATTGGATTAAAGTTTGAATAGTAGCTTCATCACAATCAACATCAAGTAATGCAGCTACAACTTGAGGGGTTCTTGAAGGGTTAACTTGTTGAACATAAATTTCAATGAACTTGAAATTTTGCTTTTTGTATAAGAATAAGATCAATTCATGAGTGAAGTTGAATTTATCACAAACAATAGCCAATGGCAATTGATCTTCCAAGTTCATATCCTTTAAAAAGTTTTTAACCTTTTCACCGTCATAGATGGTGTTTTCTCTAACAATTCTTTCAACTTCGTTAACATTTCCAGATTTAGCAGCAGCTTGAATATATTTGAAAACCACCTCTGGGTCCTCTGTTGAGTTGACTATAGATGTTAAGAAATAATACAAACCTTCATCAGACTTATATTCTTCAAAGAATTTAATTAATGTAGTTGATCCAATTAAATCAGAGAATCTTGTAGCCACTTGAACTACAATGCTTAAAACTTGTTGTTTGTTTTCATTATTCATAGAATCCATTAAAGTTCTTAAAAGTTGCAATGAATCGTTAACATTCAAAGCACCAAAGAAGTTTAAGATCCAGTCCATAGGTAATGCAGTAATGTGGGTGATACATCTTTTGTAATCCTTAATATCTGAATAATTTTCAAGAGCCCTTTGATATAAACCTGCCTTTTCACATAATGGTGCAATGACTTGCTTATCATAGTGGTGACACATATTACTAGCAAAGATAGCATCTGCCACTTGTGGAGCTTGAAGTAAGTTGATCTCTAGCAACTTGGTTTGCAAATGTCCATGTTCTGGTAAGTCTTGCTTTAAGGCATCTAATAAGAAAGAGGTACCTTGTTGAATTTTACCGTTTTTGAAAAACAAATCAGCTATAGATTCTAAATTTAATTCAACATTACTATTTAATAAGCTACTGGCAAAATCGGCAGCTCTATCAGGAGAAGTTAAAGCCAATTGAGAAATCAATGAAGCAAAGTTAGGTTTAAAAGAAACCTTTTCACAGTATGGTAAGATTTTATCAAATTGTTGTAATTCTACTAAGGCTGTTAAAACCTTCATATGGACATTAGCTTTTAAATAACAAGCTAGAGCTAAAGTGGTATCATAAGGTTTAACAATATCACCCAACTCTTCAGAACATTCTAACTTGTCTTCCTTTAGCCATTTTTCAAATAATTGTTTTCTGTCTTGTTGTAAAACAGGTTTAGCAAGTTCAATAGTTTCAAATTGATTTAATTTACCCCTTTCTAATAAAGTTGAGAAATATATTAAAACAGGTGGTGCACCACTATTGGAGGAGTTGTTAGCTAGAGATTTTAATCTGTTTATAGTGTTGACGTTTCTTAAAACACCACTATTAGCGGCACATTTCGCAGCTTCGTTATATTCACCCTTAGCTATTAATTGATCAAATTGTTTTGAAAACAATCCCTCAGCTCCTGGAAGGTTACCCCTGGAAGCGATTTTTAAAGCTAAAGAAACATTGTTCAATTTTTCTAAAACATAAGGAACAATGGTATTTTGTTCAATTTCAACTGCTAAAACTTGACCATCTCTGTTAATAGCAGCAATACCACCCCTTTTGTTGTAATAAGTGGTGCAGAATACCGGCTGAGCACTAATTCTGTTGACAAACAAATCAGTACAAGTTTCCAATTCATAAAGATGAATGAAACCAAATTTGGTTAAAATATAAACAATACCATACTTTTCGCTTATTTTACAACTCAATGGGAAATCTGAAACTACATCTTCAGGGAAGAAGATTGAAGTTTTCTTCTTTTGGTATGGAACTGGTGTAAGTTCAGGTTTGTGGTCAATTTCAATAATAGTTAAATCTTGGAAATTGGCAATAACAAATATTTGATTTTTGTTGGTGTTTCCATCCAAGAGAATACTAGAAAATTCACAAGCATGACCATCAACAATTTGAGATTGATTTCTAATTTTGTTGTATAATTGAATTTTACCACCAATGGTACTTTCAGGAGTTTGATAAATACCAACAGTGGCAAACCAATCCAAGTTTTCATTGCAAGTAAGATCAATAATTTGACAGGAACCTAGATCATTGTTTCTATCTGTTAATTTAGTAGGAGGTTCATTAACATTGCCATCAAAGACATTTAATAAGTAGATAGATTTATCTGTAACCATACCAATAACATCATCATTTAACCACTTCCAAAAGACAATTGAATCATTCATGGTGAATGCTTTTAATTTGGCTTTAGTGTCCAAATCAAAAACTTGACCAATATTACCTGCTGCTCTAACAGATATGACATTTTTGGTAGGATGCATAATGGCATTATCACCACCCATGTTCTTAGTGTCTACTGAACAGTTATTGGCCAAATCAATAATGGAAACGGTGTTATTACCCTCATTGGTGGTTTGTTTTACTAAAACATATTTGTCGGATTGAAAGGTAGTAGATCTAAATTCTAAAAACTTCTTATCAATACCTAAACTAGGAAGATCAGCTAATTGAGTAAATTCAATAGGTAAATCACTCATTATAACTATTTTATTTTTTTATGTTTTTTCTCTCTCTTTTTTTTATTTATTTATTCTATAAATATATATATATATATCAATTACAAATATAATTGTTATTTGGATTATGTTTTAATATTGAAGATCAAATAAGTATTATATATATATATATATATATATCTGGGTATAGGTATTATATATATTTATAAACACAATACAATTGATTATGATGTAAAAAAGTCTTACTGGTTTATTCTATTTTATTTCTTATTATTTCTTATTAAAGTATATATTATTCTTATATATATATGTATTATGTAAATAAAGTATTAATAATTGTTATATTAATCTATATTTTGTTTATTATATTTTATATTGTAGTTGTTTTATTTTTAACACAACACACACACATATAATAATAATAATAATTATAGTAATAAGAAAATTTTTCTATTATTATTAACTAATAACTAAATAGATAAAATTTATTTTGTTTTGTTGTTATTAATTTATTTTTATTTTAAAGGGAAGTAGATAGAAATAAATAAATAATTAGAAAATAATTACAGGTGTTTTTTCTATATAAAGTGTGTTGTGTGTTATTATAATTTATTTTAAAGTAATTTAATACTAAAAAAGAGTAAATAAATAAATAATAGAAATAATACAAAAATAGAAATATATATATTATATTCGGGTAATAGTAAACAAAAACCAATTATAATAATAGTCACGTTATTAAAAAAATAAAACAATTATAATAATAGTCACGTTATTTAAAAAACAAAAAATAAATGATGATTGATGATTGATGATCACAAAATAAAGATTATTACAATTATATTATAATACATACATACCTACCTAAATACATCATTATTTATACATATATACACATCACTACTTAAAAATAACTAAAAAAAGAATAAAAGACTGTAACAACCAATCTCTCTTTGAATATTATGATAATAGAGAGATAAAACTAATTTTAATATATACAAATATACAGATATATCTCTAAAATAAAACCAAATGGATCAACTTGCTGGTTTATTACCTAACATTTATAATTACAATAATCATATAGATAAAGAGAATGAATATGATATTATATTTAATGACTTTGTAAATAATACTAATAATAGCAATTACAATACTAATAACAATACTAATACTAATAGTAGTAGTAGTTCATCAATGGATAACAAATACAATGACAATAAATATGTAGCATTAATAAATCAAAAGAATTATATCAAATCTATAAGGTTGTATCATATGAAAAATATAATTTTTTATAAAAAACATATATATAAAGGATTTAGATTATATACTTTAAAACAATACCAAGAACTATTATTATTTTTAAATAAACATGAATTTAAAAATATTAATATAGATAATGATAATAATAATAATCCCTTAAGGAGAAGAAATAATAAAAGAAAAATTAATAATTATAAAGAAACAAGTAATGAATATTTGGATAAACAGAAAGCTCATAGTATAATAATTCAAGATATGATAAGAGATCCTGGATATTTTAATAATTATTGTGAAGATATTCTAGTCAACTCTGATTTTAATAATGATGATGAAGAGGAAGAAGAAGATAATAACAACTATAATCCAGATTCTAATGAAAGGGTTATAAATCGTAAAAAAAAATTATTTAATAAAGACTCTATAAATGAAACAAGCAATGGGAATTTACAAGATGTGGCTATTAATACCAGCCATTTACCAAGTTTAGATTTATTAGAGGGTTTTTTTATACTAGGTAACTCAAAGCAGTTATTGCTCTTAGGTTGTGATGATAGATATGTTAAGAATAATTTAGATCAAACTGATTTACTTATAAATCATAATAAACTATTAAATAATATTGTAGATGTAACATCTGAGAATAATGAATGGACAGCCTCATCACAAAGGGAGGAATCACCAATTAGTAATGTGTTAAATGCGGATCTTAACACCTATTGGCAATCAGATGGTTTCTTACAGCATGTGATAAATGTCAAATATGATATGATTACAAAGATTAACAATATATTGATGTTTTTTTCAAATAAACTTGACCAATCTTATTCTCCATATACTATCAAAATATATGGTGGTACGTGTGCTTTAGATATGACTATGTTAAAGAGTCTTAAAATCAACAATGTTGAAGGTTGGTTAAATATCTATTTTTTCAATAAGAGCAACAACAATAAAAAAATATCTATTAATAATTCATCATCACAAAGAGATTACAGTTACAATATGACTAGAGATGGATATATTTACAATCCACCTATTAATGTTAAAATACTTAAATTTGTTATCTTTTCAAATCAACAAAAGGGTAAAGATTCTCATTTGAGATTTATCAGAGTATTCACAGATAACAATACCAACAGTATGTTAAAGGATAATGATGATGATTATTATTATTGTAATGAATTAGTTAATTTAGATCATGATTTGATTAAAAAACAAAAAAAAAAAATTAAACAAACAAGTAAACGGAATACTGATAATAATTTGCATTTATACACTTCAATTAATAATAGTAATAGTAATAGTAACGAGATTTTTGATGATATTAAAATATCAAACTCAGAACAAGAGATTACAAATAAGAAGAATAATCCTGAATGGAGTGAAAGAGTGGAAGAGATGAATAATGAGATGATTAATAATATAGGTTTTTTATAAAGTAATGAATAATTAATGGTTTATATTTATATTTATTATTATTGTATGTATATGTTTTTAATTGTTCATAATAAGGTATTATACATTCGTATCAATGATTGTTTTAATTTATACTGTCGTAGTGTTTCTTTTTTTTTTTTTTTAAGTTACTTACTTACACACACTTTCTACTTCTAATAACATTCATACCATTAAAGAAATGAGATTCATAAATAAAAAAAAAAAAAATTTTTTTTTTCTTCTATAAAAAATTATAACGTGTATTTTATGACATAATTAACACATTAATAACATTGAAATATAATGTTTAATAATAATACTTGTTGAATATAACCTTATCCAACAGTGTTTAAAGAAAAAAGAAAAAGAAATAAATATCAGGAAAAAAACCATTAGGATTAATTAATAAAGAAAGTGTCTTTGTATCTTGTGAATAATCATCCACAGATTTTAAAAAAAACAAGAAAAAAAGGAAAATCCACACAACACTTTCCACAACATCATAGAAACATATAAATATACATACAAAATTTATTTTATTCTTCTTTTTTAAATAAATAGATGTCTGAATTACAAAACGTTATTGTGACTTTATTGGGTCAAACTTTGAACCCACAACATGCCAAATCAGTTGAACAACAACTTGACCAATTGCAAATCAATACCCCTGAGTATCCATTGGAACTATTGCAAATAACCACATCCCCAACATTAGGAAATGATATAAAGCTAGCCAGTGCCATCACATTCAAAAATCTTATCAAAAAAAAATGGATTGATATTGAAGGGAAACATCTTCTGGCTAATGTTGATATCATTAGGGAGAACATTATAGACTGCATGATTCAGCTGCCAGCCATTTTGAAGGCGCAAATAGGTGAGGCTATTAGTATTATAGCGGAGAGTGATTTCCCAGAGTTCTGGCCAAACTTGATCAAGGAACTATGTCACAGATTGTCCTTTGAAGATTTCAACAAGAACTTGGGGTTATTAGTCGTTGCACATGAAGTGTTTAAAAGATGGAGAGATTTACAAAGATCTGATGAATTGTTTTTAGAGATTTTGAAAGTTTTAAATGAGTTTCAAGATATCTTTATGAAGTTATTCTTAATTATAGACCAGCAGATTGATATGAATGCCAACAACGCCGATGCTCTCAATATTCTGTTCCAAAACTTATACTACCTATTAGAAATCTACTATGATTTAAATTGTCAAGATGTACCTGAATTCTTTGAAGATCATATGGAACAAGGTTTCAATATCATTTTAAAATATTTGAACTATAACAACCATGTATTGGAACCTAATGACAACAATGACAACGATGATGATGATGATGAAGAGGATGATTCTGAAATTACTATTTTGATCAAATGTAAATGTAGTATTCAAGAATTATTATACTTACACTCATCAAAGTATTCAGATATCTTTGGACCTTTGATAAACAAATTTGTGCAATCCACATGGGAACTGTTGTCCCATTTGAAACCTTTGTCTAAAAATGATCCTTTAGTCTGCCACAGTATGGAGTTTTTATCCTCAGTTGCCAGAATTAATGAGTTCCAACCATTATTCACCAATGCCAACGGAAATCTATCACTTTTGTTGGAAAAAATCATACTGCCAAATCTAATGTTGCACCAATCTGACATTGAAATGTTTGAAGATGACCCTATTGAATTTGTTAGAAGAGATTTGGAAGGCTCAGATATAGACACAAGAAGAAGAGCCTGTAATGATTTCTTAAAAGTTTTGAAGAGAAAAAACAACAATGAAGTTACACAGATCAGTTTGTCCTTAATCAACAAATTCTTAGAACTTTTCAAAAGAGATCCTATTAATAATTGGAAGTATAAGGATCTTGCCATATATTTCTATTTGGCCATCGCAGTAGAGGGACAGGTTACAGCCTTTGGTTGCTTAGAGACTAATGCAAACTTGGATGTCATTGAATTTTTCCAAGAACATATTGCCAATGATTTAACAAACTTTGATTATAAGATCAACCCAATAATCTTGGTGGACTCCATAAAGTATATTTACGTCTTTAGAAACCAAATAGGTAAGGAAAATATCAAGAGTTTGTTACCTTATTTAGCAACATTTTTAACCAACAATAACTTTGTAGTTTATACATATGCTGCTGTAACATTGGAAAGAATCTTATCCATGAGAGAATCTAGAGTCTCCACAAAGTTTATATTTGAAAAACAAGATTTGTCCGGTGCATCTGAACCATTAATCACCAATTTGTTTAAACTTATATTAAAGGACTCAATGAAGCCTGACAAAATTGCAGAAAATGAATTTTTAATGAAAAGTATTTACAAGATCTGTTCTATAGCTCAGGAAACACTAGGGTTGGAATTCAGCAATGAAATATTAACCCAATTGATAAATTTACTCAATATAATCAAGGCTAACCCATCCAATCCTAGATTTACTCATTATCTCTTTGAAGCCACGGGGGTTATTATTAAAACACAAATATCTAATAACATGCAGAGTATTGATGCCATTTGTGAGAAATTGGTACCTGAGATATTGAACTACTTAGCCGATGATGTTACCGAATTTTTACCATATTCATTTCAATTGTTATCCTTTATTGTTGAACAGGTACCTAAGGGGAGTGCCGTATCCCCTCAAATAACACAACTTTCACACCCACTGCTTGTTCCATCAGTTTGGGAAGCCAGAGGTAATATTCCAGCCACTACGAGATTTTTGGTCAGTTTATTGGAAAAATCACCTAATGTCTTTATCAATGATTTGCAAGCCATTTTAGGATTGTTCCAAAAGTTAGTCAATAGCAAGAAACTGTTCAATCATGCCTTTGAGATATTAGCAGCGCTATTGATAAACATGGATATAAATGCCTTGCAACCTTATTTACAAAGTATACTAGGACTAGTTTTGGGAAGATTGCAACAAAAGGATTTGACATTTATCAAGAGATTTATTATATTTTTCGCTGAAGTTGCAGCTAACAAAACGGATGATCCTAATTTCTTAGTGAAATGGTTTGGCTCACTTCAACAACAAGGAGTTTTAGTTGGTGTTTTCAATAACATCGTGCTAGCAAACTTAAACAAATTCAATAACTTAGCTGAAAGAAAGGTTGCCATCATTGGTATATTGTGTTTTATTTTGAAATCGGACTTTTTGTTGCAACAGTACCCGGAACTAGCCAAGAATGGTATTTCTGTCATTTTGGAGATTGTAACCCAGCTTTCTGCTCCCGTTCCTGCTGTAACTACTTCTACTGGAATGATGGACTCTGCATCAATGGTTACAGGGGTAGACTTAGACACTATAGAGGAGATCAATACCTTTGGATCAGCTTACAGTAAATTGATCACTATTTCCAACAATCCAATCAAGGATCCTGTACCATTTGTGAAAATAGAAAAGGGTAATGATTCTTTCATTAACTATATCAAGACTGAATACTTACAACCTAATGCGCAATTATTGAATCAATTAGGTATCAACTTATAAACATTAAACAGTTAGAATATGCCTTTTTTTTTTGTTTTTGCGTTCTAACAATAGACATACATACATATATACATATATGTAATTATCGCTTTTACTTGATTTTATATATAAATATATACATATATAAATATATAAATAAATAAAATGAACTTTCTATTTACAATATCTCCTACTTAATTATTATTATTATTATTTCTTTTTAAAAACAAACACAAATGATTTGACAGTTGTTAATGATTTCAATAATTTCATTAAAAAAGACTATGCTTTCTTTTTTGATGTGAGAAACCTACCACCTGGCCCTCTGGCTCTTTTCATCGCATGGTTATGTCTAGATTCATGCAAATAATGTCTTTTCTCATCATGTATATCTTCATTATTACTTACCACATTCAAATGTTTATATTTTGTATTGAACTCTGCAATCTTGTTGAGGATAACTTTGACCTTGGCTCGTGCCTCTCTTCGTTGGATTATTCTGTTGTATTGTTTTGCATTGACAAAATAAGGCTGGTCTGATGTTTGTTCCTTTGAGGAGGTGTAATTGTTAGCCATGTATATAGATGTATATACTTTTTTTAAATAGTGTGTAAGATCTTGTTTTTTTAAATTGATGTTGTTTTATGTATTAAACTAGAAATGAAAAATTTATGTTGTTCTTTATAGCAGTGTAATCATTATATTCCTTATAACAATTGGGTTCCACTACTGTATGTTTATATATATTCTATTTTAGTTTTGGGTCTTCTGTGTATATGAACTTTTTTCAATAAAATGTTTGAATGTTTTAATTTTAGAGTTTTTAAATGATTTACATAATTTAGAAGAGAGTATTGTTTTTTTTCATTTTTATTTTAATCCCCGTTATAAAGAAATGGTTTTTTCTCTCTCTCTTAACTAAGAATTTATAATAAGAAAAATATAGGTCATGTGATAAAACGCGAAAAATAACCTAAAAATATTTTAACGTTCAGTTATAACAAGCAGAGAGACAGAGAGAGAAAGAGATTTTTAAAATTATTCTTGTAGCTTACATATGAAAGTTAAAAGAGTGAACAAAATATATCAACTACTTCACATTGACAAGTTTTATATGTTTTAAGAACAGACTCTATTATCTTAGCATATATCTAATTAAATTAAAACAATAAAGAAAAGAATAATAAATTAATAACCCCACTAATAGACCTGACTTTAGTTATATACTCTCGTTAACATACAAATCCTATATATCCAAGACAAATAAATAAATAAATATAAAGAAAAAAGAACAAAATCTGCAATAAGATGGACAACAATATTTTGGATCAAGAGTTTCTACAATTATTAATCAACTGTCAATCCTCCAACAACGAAATTAGAGAAAACAGTGAAAAGACACTGTTAAAGGACACACACAATGACCCTAATAGAATGTTTCACAACTTTTTAAAAGTTGTAATACATGAGTCTATCTCTACAGACATAAAGCTTTTTGTTATATTAACAATTAGAAAACTGATCACTATGTATTGGTCTCCAAACATGGCTTCATACAATGGTGAAAAGACTCTGGACATGGGGCTAAAACTAGAAATTAAAAAATTGATGCTGGAATTGATTTATAAGAGTGGTGATTCTAGAGTGTATAATTGTGCCAGTTATGTTTTAGTACAGATTGGTTCTTGTGAATATCCAGATGAATGGCCTCAAATGATCAAAGAGTTACTACAACCATGCAATGACATTTTAGACAATGCATGCAAAGAAAATCAAAGTTTGAACACAAATGAAGAGATTAACAGGGATAATGAATACTTGAAAAATGGAATTAATCTTTTAACAGATATATGTGATGAAATATTAACTGATGATATATTTTTTGACAATAATTGTGGAACTATAATCTTTGAGTTTATTAACAAAATAGTGGCCAGTGTCCAATTTCAAGACAGATTGGGAGATGTTTTGAAACTTTACGCTTCATCAATAAGAATTATAACTACATCAGAGGTTTTCATAAACAATTCAAGATTAATCATTGAGTCATTACAAGGGTTGAACAATAGTATAGTAAACAAATTTTCAGATTATTTGAGAACTTTAATATTTGAAATTTTCAAGTTTGATATTAACACTGAAGAAAGTAATTTTAATATTCTCTTAACTAATGAAAGTATCACCCACAGTCATTGGATAATGATTTTCAAAGCTCTGAATGAGAAAAACTTTTTCTCTACTTGGAAAACATACTTTGATTTGATGCAGCTTTTAAAAATAAACAACCTTACCAAATCACTAACAAAAGATAATAAGGTTATTATAGACAAGCAAACAATGTTTCACATCAATCTGTGTCATACTTTTTATAATCAATTAATTGAAGAAATTGGTGATGACTCAGACGACAATAGCAGTACATTCAGGGGCTATGCCATCTCTTTAGTTAGCATTTTAGGTATGCTGTTTAAAAATCTCAGCAAAGGTAGTAGTAGGTTATCCCATATATGTGATTTCTTGATTGATATGAATAGATTGTCCAATGAGAAAAGGGATATTTTAAATGAAAGTTTGAATGATTTAATTGAAGATGTATTCGGTGACGATTTGGTTGCTGAAAACAGCAGTTATCTGTCTATAAGAGATCAAGTCGGAGTCTTTTTGGAAAACCATTTATCCCAAGATAACAGTAAGCATAACTCCTCTCAGTTGTCCTTAAGCAAGTTGTTGTTTAACAAAATAGTAACAGAAAGGTTAACCGAATCATCAGATATTGAAAACAGCTTAAATCTACTGGCTATTATATCTACAGAAGAGTCTTCTTATAATGATACTATAACTGAAATTATTCTAAAAATGTCTAATAGTACTCTTGATCAAGTCAGTTTTATAAGGCTAGTAGTTTTGGTTTGTCAGTTATTAAAGACAAACAATAATAATAACAAATGTAACTTGATTAGTTACATTGAATTATCCTTAACACAAAGGGAAAATACAGATAATGTTATGAATGATTTTGCCGCATTGTTGTTTATTTATAAGTGTCCTGAGAATATATCAGATAAAGGCAGATATTTGTTACAAAAGTTAACAAATTTAATGTCTGAAGTTGATGATGATAAAATTTATGTTGTTTTAGAAATATTGTATAAAATCATTCTATCAAACAACGAAAAAGACATTAATGACAACTACAGTGACTTAAACGAGTTGGAATTTGAGTTGCTGATAAGTATTATAAACACCTCTTCCACAAACAATAACAACATCAATAGCGTGTTGGTCACATCCTTGATGCATGATATATTACTTGCACTATTTGAAAATCAAACTCCTCAGTTTTATGTAAACGTAGCTAACAAGTATTTTGACCAATTGATAAAGTTGATTACTCTAGATGGACAAACGACCCTTTCACTTTTGGAAAATCAAGATTCGGGAAATTACAAAATTGCATTGATGATTTTAACCACTTTTTTCAAACAGTTGCCTGCCAATAATGAGAATCTCTCTTCTAACATTGGTGATTATATATTACCAATGGTGATGAAAAACATAGAATTGATTATTGAAACGATAAAAATTATACAGGTTAAAAGCACTGCTCAAGCCCAGAAAACTGTTGATAGCTCGTATCAACAGGTGAATGATACAGAAGAAGAAGAAGATACTTTTGAAGATGACAGTGAAGGATATTTAGAAGATACGTTAATATTGTTTATTAACATTATCAAAAAATGTACTGTTGTAGAACAAGAAAAATACAAAGACTCAATATTGAGTATACTCTCTGTGTTATTTTTGAATAATGGCGAAATAAAGTGCAACAAGATAGGAACTTTCATACTGTTAATCTTTGACAAGTTTGGTAAGAACTTAGAGCCAGATTCATTAACTGAGATCATTGTAGGAACTTTCAAAATGTTTATAGATAAAAACAACGAAAACAACTTCAAACTATTGGAAGATTTGCTAAGAGTAGTCGCCTATATCTGTATGAATAACACTGATTATTTCATCCAAACATTAGTCCAAAGCTCATCCATAAATGACTTACAATCATTCTTTGATAAATGGCTTGACTTGTTTGAATCCTTGAGGGGAAACTTTATGATAAAATCCAATTTGTTGTCATTGATAAACATTATTGAACATGGAGGTGATATTGTTAGGCTTTTAGTTAAGGGTGATGTGAAGGAGAATAATATCTGGAAGGAAAATAGAGTCATTACTAGATCTATGAGCAAACAGATTGTCATTGAGTATGAAATGATTCCATTGCAAGAGAAAATACTGAGCTTGTGCATTAATGAAGTCTTTATGCAGATATCCTCAAGAAATGATATGGCGGGTATCAGCAAAGACTTATTAACTGAGAATGCAGTAAATGCAGAAGCAAATGAAAATGAATTGGGATATGATAATGGTGAAGAAGAAGAAGAGGATGATGATGATGATGACGGATGGGAGGATATAGATGATGACTTGGATTATAACCAACTGAATGATTTAGTCAAATACGCTGTGGGTAGTGAAGACGATGAGGAAGAAGAAGAATACGAAGATGATGAAGATGAAAACAATGATGAAGATAACAATGACACTGAGATTGAAAACTTTAAAATTACAACTAAGTCTATATTACAATTATTACTAAGTTTCTTAAAGAAGAGTGTATCTACGCCAGAATTTAAACATATTTATGATTCCAAGCTATCATCTGAGGAAAAAAACACTTTGACCAATGTTCTCATCTGATACTTTAGATTAAGTTTATTATATAGTTTTAAAACAAAGAAAAAGTAAATAAATAAACAATCAAAAGAACTAATATAAACAATGAACATAGACATTGACTAAATTGATTTAAATAATTATATATATATATTTTTAAAAAAAAAGTTATTGATATTTTGGAGTATAATAGATATATATATACAATAAATTTTTTACATGAGGAAATCAATAATCTTCATCCACATCAATACCTATATCCTGTCCGTTGTCATCAATATCATCATTGCCGCTGTTCAATGAGGCAGCAATGAGCAAATCGACAATTTCATCAGCGGTGTCTGTTTTAAGACTTAGGTAATAATCAAGAGGGGTGAGTTTTTTGTAGTTTTTCATATTGGTGTCAAACCCGCATTCAATGAGATTTTCCAGAATGTATTTTCCAAGGTCTACATCCTGCTCTTCAATGATATACCGCATCAATCCATGTATGCAACTGTCTCCATGGATTGTCTCAACCACATGGATGTCCAACATTATGTTGTCAGAGTCCAGAATATAATTCAACGTGTCCCAGGAGGCCTTGTAACATAAGAGGTAGAGAAAGGGCATTTGTTGGATATTTCTTGATGTGTTTATTAATGTGGAGAACTTTTCAGGATCATTGATCTCAGCTTCGATCTTTTGGAAAAGTGAGAGATTGTCCAAGTATGGTATAGACAGAATTTGTTCTTCGTACGAAGCTCCCCTTTCAGAGTTGTTGATATCTTCAGTGGTCATTTTATTATTTATTATTTATATGTATTAGTTTTTTTCTTTTAAAGTTTGGTAAATGTTAAATACTACTGATAAGGTTTAATTCTTATGACAATGCCACACTAACACGTATATTAATAAGATATATTGTTTTTGTTGTTGTAACTTCAAACTTTGAATTTCAATACAGATGGGTTTTATTTCTATATCTTTTCTTATCTTATCTTATATAATGAGGTGAGATTTATCTCTCTCTTTTTGTAATAAGTAACACCTTTGATATTAAGATTACTTGATTGTATACATTAACAATATTAATAATAATTTTCAATCAGTATATATAAATATTTTTATTTGTATTATGAGGTATATATGAAAGCCCACGTTAAAAATAATATGTGTGTGTGTGTGTTTAGAAACACTTGAATTAATTAGGTACTTTTCCCATTATAAAATAAAACAAAATAAACAAAAAAATTAAAAATTTAAAATAATATTTTTTTATATTTAAACACAAGTCACGTGTAACATTGATAAACAAACAAAATACTCTCTAATCAACTAATCAAGTAACTATCAAATCTACATATATCCCACAAATCAAGAGACTTATTACTATCAGTTAATATTAACATATAAACAATACTATAAAAAAAAAAAAATCAAATTATGAAAAAAAAGATAAAGTGCAATGGTGTGAAATAATTGTTACAGCTAAAAAAAAAATGCTATTGTTATATAAAGTTGTTTTTTCATCTCTCAAAAGAAAAGAAAAAGGTTCTATCATCAATCAAATAGAAAAAAAAGAGAAAGAATCTTATTCCTTAGTAAAATATGAAGGATAAATGTCTTCTAATTGTGAGAAACTACCAATTACATGAATTTTCTTGTTGTTTTTAAGTTTTGAATCTATCAAGTATGGGTCTTCAACATCCTGGTCAATAAGAATACAATCTTTCATGTTGAGTTTTAAACCCATTTCCAAATTTCTTAAAGAATCATCAATAAACAAACACTCACTCAATTTCTCTTCAATGTTATCACCCTTTAAGTTGACTTGCTCAGATAAGTTTAAGTAACTGCTGGCATCAGGCTTACAAGACATATCCTTAACCATTTCATAGTCACAGTAAGTTAAACCGTCAAAGATATCAGCAATGCCCAATAACACAATACATCTAAGAGCATGAGTTTTGTAAGCGTTGGTGAATAACCACAACTTTTCAAACTTACCTGATTCTTTGAGTTTCAATAGAGTGCTTCTTAATTCAGGATCAGGTTTGATGATTTCATGTAAAGGTAGAGCATCATCAACAAAGTGGTTGTATTCAATAGGATCAATCTTGATATCAGGGTACTCATTGATTAAACCCTTTATGGCTAAACCGTATTGCTTGTAATATCTTTCGTTTAATTTCTTAGCATTGTCATAAGAGTCTAATTTCAAGATATATTGGAAATATTTTCTAATGAAAATTTGCATCAACATATGAATGTTCAGTTTCTTTGAGTATAAGCAGTTATCAATATCAAACAAAAAAACTTTAGAACATTCCCTTTGTTGAGTGGTGTTTTCCTGTTGGGCTAATAAGTTTTTGCTAAAAGTGGTACCAGGGGATGTGTTTAAGATAGATTCAAAGTGTTGTTGATTTCTACTTAATTGTTCAGTGATAATAGTGTGATATAACTCTCTAGATTCTTCACTATTAGGCAACAGAATCAAGTTAATCAATCTTTCATAAGTGGTTAAACCATTGAATTTAACAGCATCTCTGTTGTGGTCCTTTAACTTCCAATCGGTGTTTGTTAAATCTAAAAGGTTATCAAATGAAGCCACAGAGTGAATGTGGTTAATAATTTCTATTAACTTTTGGTCTGGTGATGGTTCTTTGTAATCTTCTATAGAGACAACCCTTTTGTTAGCTTCATTATCGTTTTCTTTATTCATTTTCTTCTTCTATTAAGTTGTAGTTGTTTTTGGTTTAATAATTATATAAATATATATATAAGATATAATTTTATTTTTTAAGGGGAGTGTTAGTGTAGGTTTTATATTATTATTTATATTATCTCTATGTAACTATATTTAAGTGTATATACATTTAAGTGTACTAATAATAATAATAATTCTATATATTATGTTTATTTATCATGTGTGTGTGTGTGTATAATAAGTAAATAAATAAGTATAAAAATTTTAATGTATAGATATATAGATATATTTTATATATAACACACACACATAATAAATAAATTTCTTATCTTTATCTTTCCTATATATATAATATATGGATAAATAAAAGAGATAACATTGGATAAAAAAAAAAAATATTATAATTACAACAACAACAATAAAATAAAATTACAAATAAACAACTTTTTACCCCCCTCTCTTTCTCTCTTTATTTTATTATTTGCTATATCAATAACACTTCTTCTATGATATATATAGAACACGTGGTATAAACAATTATAATAATAATAATAATAATATTACCTTATCATATAGATATCTATACAGATATAATGAGTCATTAAAATAAACACACACACACATGTATATATATATAGAGAGATATATAGATATAGATTAATAATTACTCATAATATATACAACATTAGATACAATACATACATCAGATACATCTATAACTATAACATATTGTTTAAATACTTATTAAACTGTTTAATTAAATAATTATTATAATAATAACCATTGATTATATCATTAGTACTATCATTATTATAATCTATCTTATGATCAATATACTCTACTCTATATTTACTAATAAACTTACTTTTATATTCACTTATTATATCTTTATCTTTAATATTAGAAGTAGAGGTAGAACTAGAAAATGAGAATGAGTTATCAGATTTCATATATTGATAATAATTAATCAATTCTCTATAATAATATACAACATTATTCATTCTCATTTTATTATTACTGATTATATCACTTATATTCTCACTTGTTATCAAAGGTTTATTAAGATCTTTGTTTATAAGAACTATTATGTTATCAACATACTCCTTATACTTGTTTATCAATGATTTCACATTGTTGTAATTGTATTCCTTATTACTATCTTCTAAAAGATCATTATTTATTTCTAAATCATCATCATCTTCTTCTTCTTCATCTTCCTCCTCTATAATAACATCATCTCCATCTTCTGTAGTATCACCAGTTTTATCATTAATATTGAAATATTTATTTATTAGTAATAATTTGATATTAGTCAATAAAATTTCATCTTCTTTTAATAAAAGTATCAGTTTATGGTTACTGTCAATGTCCCCAATCTTCATCTCCCTTATGATATCCTCAAACATTCTTATGATTTCAGTTTTAGTTTTAGTCTTCTCATCATTTATATACTCTTGTTTATAGTATAACTTATCCAAAAAGATGTCCAGCCTCATATTAATGTCCAAAGATTTATCTTCAAACTGACTCAGATAGATTTCATAGATCTTATCTTTATATTTTTTTGTATAATCACTTATATCATTATACTTGGCAATTCCATTATTATAAAAACTGTCATTAGTTATATATGAAATTCTATCAAATGTCTTGTGTCTTATGGATTCCTTATCAAGTTGACTATTATCATAAACCACATCCAGTATGTTTTTCGTGATCACTTCTATGTTGTTGTAGACCTTGTTGTATTGCTCTATGTTTTTCAATATATCATCTGTCATCTGCTTGTTCATTTCAATACTACTATTATTGCTATTACTATTACCATTCTTTAAATATTTTGATTCAAAATCTTCCAAGTCTTGAAGTTTAACTCTACGAAAGTTTTCATTCAACTTTATATACTCGTTGTTTTTTAACATTATTATTATTATTTCTATAAAAATTACTATATCTGTTATATCTAGTTTTCTTTATTATTATGGTTTATTATTTCTTTGCAATTAAGACAATGGGTTACCCTTTTGGTTTAATCCTTATTAATTAATAACAAAGAGATAGGAAAACTAAAATATATCTAAATTTGATTATATATGACTATCAGTTATTGACTCCTTGCCACGTCGGTTCACACTTTTTTTCTCTTTATTATAGATTTACTAATATTAAAAATAGAGTAATTTTTCTAACATCTTGAACATTGATAAGTTCATATAATAAAGAACTCAATGTTGATGATGATGTTTTGAATAATAATCATGATATTTATAGAAAATTTATTACAGTTTACTGTCTAAAAAAGAAAGCTAGAAAATAAAAAATAAAAAATATCATATCACACTGTCATGTGATCATTTTTTAAAAAATATATGATATATACTCAAAAAATTACTTAACAAAAACTGAACAAAAAAAAGAAAAAAAAGAAATCGAAAATTTTCCAATGAGACATAATTTATACTTACTTTTTAACAATAATTCACTCAAGGAAAAGCTTGATTTTAGCACATAAACTACAAGATACTTATAGATACTAATAGTTAAATAAAGAATAAAACCAAACTTTTTTTTTTCTCTTTATCTTTTTAATAGATCCAACATCTCTGAACTTTAAAACCAGAATACATAATATAAAAAAAATAGAAAAGAAAAATTATATTTTAGAATGAAATCTGTTCTTTTATTATGGAGGTCTAACTTATACATTAGACGTGGACTCCATATTTCTTCTTCCTCCTCTTCCCCTTTGTCGAAAGGAATGGAGGAGTTGAATCAAAATTACAAATGTTTAGGGTATGCTCCCGTTGTTGTCATTGGGGGTGGTCATGCCGGTCTGGAGGCAATCACAGCTTCACAAAGGGTCTTTGACAATTATTCCAAAAAACTCCATCAAATTATTGGCAATGAAGTTTCAACCCATAATGATGAAAATAATAATAATAGTAATACACAAATTAAAAATCTTCAAAGAGAGAGAATTAAAGATCTGCTAAAACAGAAACCTGTACTCATCACACCTAAAGGATCATTAGGTAAATTGTCATGCAATCCATCTGTAGGGGGTGTAGGTAAGGGGACTATAGTAAGAGAAGTGGATGCCCTAGGCGGTCATATAGGAAAACTGGCTGATATTTCTGCGATTCAATATAAGATTTTGAATAGAAGTAAAGGAAAAGCCCTGTGGTCGTTAAGAGAACAAGTTGACAGAGATGAATACTACAAACATACGAATCAACTGGTTAAGGATTTAGATTTAAAGATAATTGAAAACAAAGTTAAAGACTTGATTATTCAGGATAAAGAAGATCTTCAAGAGACAGAAAATATTAAAAAACATGTAAATAAAACAAACCAAAATTATAAAATAGTTGGCTGTATGTTGGAAGATGACACTTATATACTTTGTGATTCAATAGTCATAACAACGGGAACTTTTTTGAACGGAGAAATACACATTGGTTTAAAATCCATTCCTGCCGGAAGAATAGACGAAGAAAACTCAACTGGGTTAGCCAATACATTGAAGGAACTTAATTTCCCAGTATCCAGAATGAAAACAGGAACACCTGCACGGATTGTTGCTCCAACTATCAATTTGGACTCATTGACTAAGGATTATGGAGACTTGAATGATGACATTCATTTATTCTCTTATGATCATGACATAGGTATGAACTTCAAAGTTGACCAATCTAAAATTTTGCCTTGTTATGAAACTACAACAACTCAACAATTACACGATTACTTAACTTCTAAGATGTACACAAACTCCATTCATTTTATCAAAGAAACCGTCAATGGTCCACGTTACTGTCCCTCCCTAGAGGCTAAACTTCAAAGATACCCTGAAAAATCCGAACATAAAATCTGGCTTGAGCCTGAGGGTCGTTCTACAAATTTAATATATCCTAATGGAATTTCTAATTCTCAAACTGAAGAGGTGCAAGATGTCTTCACTAGGATGATACCAGGGTTGGAAAATGCGAAAATTGAAAAATACGCATATGGGGTCGAGTATGACTATATTGATCCTACCAGTTTGAAACACACATTAGAATCAAAGCTGTTGCCAAATCTCTTCTTAGCCGGACAGATCAATGGTACCACTGGATATGAAGAGGCAGCAGGTCAGGGTATAGTGGCTGGAATTAACAGTACCGTTCAATGGCTGAATAACTTTAGCTCTGCTAATTTCTTGTCATCATTGCCTGAAGGTGAACATAAAGATACACTTATTGAACACATTCCTTATTTAGATATCAATAGAACAAATTCTCTTATAGGGGTTATGATTGATGATCTTGTGACAAAGGGTGTGCAAGAACCATATAGAATGTTTACCTCTAGATCAGAATTTAGACTTGTGTGTAGACAAGACAATGCCAATTTGAGATTGTGTGAAAGGGGTATAAATTCTTTGTGTTTAACTAAAAACAGTGAACTGAAATTTTTAAAGTATAAACAAACTTATGAAGACATTATGAAATATTTCTCTGAAACATCAATGAAAAACAGATATTTGAATGAAGAAGTCTTTAAAAAGGATATCTTTTCCAAAGTTGGTACTAAAAAAACCTCAATCAAAGAATCTTTCAAGCAAAATGAGATCACCCTTGATTTATTGATTGAGAAACTCCCTGAGGTTAGAGATAAGTATAACTGGGATCAAATCCCGCAAAACTTGAAAACCACAGTTGAAGTTCAATGCACTTATGATCCATTAATAAAAGCCAAACAAGAAGAGATTAAACACTATGAGTCTCAGGAATTATTAAAATTACCTACAAATTTCGACTATGATATCTTAGACTCACTGGGTTTTGAAGCAAAACTCTACTTGAAAACCAATAAACCTGACAACTTGTTACAATTACGTAATCTTCCTTGTATTAGACCTACTGACTACTGGCAATTATACGTCTCTTCCAGAGCTTCCAATGGAGCTATAAGAAAAGCCCTTGAAAAGGAAGGTAAACTGTAAATATTTTTTTTTCAAAAATAATATGAAAAGAACTGTTATTTAAGATATGTTTATACATGTTTTAAAGTCTTAACACCAGTATATATATATATAAATAAATATTCTAACAAAAAACAATTTATAAATATAAAACGATTATATAACTCTTTCTAGTGACTTTGCATAGTTCAATACTATTTTAACTGTATCCACTCCATTGATTTCATCTTCTACATTATAATCATCTTCAACTTTTTCATCGTAAAAGGAGGCATTTTCACCAGTTTCATTAGTCTCATCAGAGTTGGAGCCAAAGATGATAACACCTTTATTATCAACACACCATCCTCTTTCTGTGGCAAACTCAGCAACCTCAGCATCAGTGCTGAAATATAACAAAGTTCTAGCAGCAGACAATTTCAACCCATTTTTATAACTACTCTCTATGTCATCTCCGATTTCTTCTCTGCACAAGTTTAAGAACTTGTTTTTGAAAGCCACAATGTACTTGGCATCATCATCTTTTGGAACATTTTGGAACAATTTTAAAACTCCACCATAATTACCTTCGTTTAAAAGAGCATCAAGTTCCTTTCCTACTTTGCTCAATATGCCACCTTTACTTTCAAAGTTCTTGACAATTCTTTGATAATTGGCAGAAAGCTGTTGATGTTTGACAAAGTCTCCTTCAGATAACAAACTTATTAAATGAAGCCATAGAAGTTTTATGTTTTCTTCTGTAGGCTTTATTAATGTGATATATTTGGCAAATTGACCTTCAACTTCTTCATGATCTTCATCTGTAGCCATAGTGTTTGATGATAGTAAACATGATTCACAAATGACGGATAATATTTTATTGAAAATATTTAAATCTTCTTGTCTTAAGTTTTTCTTGCTTTCAGCTGTCAATAACCCGGCTTTTGATAGTTCCACCATCATTTCTGGAGCAATTTCCATAACGGTGTCGTACTTCTCATTGCTGTATGCTAAGTTTAGTGCTTTTGTTAGATCTTCTAGTATAGACATTTTCTTTTTCTTATGGTATAACAGTAATATTTCAATGATTAAATGTTGATGTTTATATAAATAATATGGTTATCAGCGGTCAGTGTATAAAATGTTTACAATTATTTATATTATTTGATTATGTGTTCTATAGTTGCGATGTATATAACAAATATTAGTTATGAAAGTTCTTTATATAATGACAGCTTATTTGACAGGTATTTAGGAATATTTTCTTTATTAAGATGGTTTAATGTTTTGATGTATTAAGACTATATCTTTAATGAATTAATTTTAACATTTAATATTCTTACCATTTTTTTTTATAAGTGTGTACTAAATAATATTTGCCACCAAAAAGGATTTAACTAAGAATAAAAAAAATAAAAAAATTGTTAAACACACATTAATACATAGAGAATTATTTTTTTTTCGCTTTCACCTCTTTCTGTACACGAAAGTAATGTCATATTATAAATTGTATAAATATTCAGGTTCAATGAGGGTAACAAAAATTGCAAACTACTAAACTAATTATATAATAGAACTATCAGTACATACAGGTGCTATAATTTACATAAACTAGAGATATACAAATAGTATACCAAAAATGCCTTTTACTTTCAAAACACTAAACTAAACCCTTAACAAAATAAAAACAACAAGATCCATTCATACCCTTTTTACAAATATTCCACTATAATTCTGGCCTTCATTGAACTGCCCTTTGACAACTTTCTTATCTTTTTCTGTAAGATCATAATTCTACTTCTTACACTAGCAGATGTTTTTAAATCGTCTCTATTCAACTTTATGACAATTTCTAGCAAAGACACAGTTTGAGATGCTTTAGATGGTTTTAAATTATTTTGAAGCGTACTTGTGTCGTCATTTCCTTCCCTAATTGAAAAAGAAAACACATCCTCTCTAATGTTACCTCCGGGGTTAACACCACATATTAAAAACATAGCCATTCCCACGTATCTCGTCCACCATATGATCTTGGAGTTCACATTCTTGTCATAGTCCAAACTCGTTTCCTTGAATGCTGCAGATAGTCTCTGTTCCATTATAAGGTTTTCTAGCTTTTGCTTGTAGACACTTTCGTTTTCAGGAATGTCGCCACCCCATCTTTCACTTAAAGCTATTCCCACCAATGCTCTGACTTTATGAGAAAGACCATGGCACCCAGCTATGATTCCTGTATCTGCAACATGCAAAGCGGCTGTAGATTGCAACTCCTTTGGATATCCTGCATGAACAAATGCCAGGTTACATAAAGCAGGCGCTACTCTGTCTATAACAAGCCTTGGAACTCCCTCTGCAGGTAGCGAAGATTTCAATATTTTTAGATATTTATCAGCCCTTAAAGGAGCATAAGGTTTGGTGCTGACGAGTATGGGATCTTGTGATCTCATGCTTTGAGATATTCTCGAATAAATTAACCCTTCTCTGACACCACCATCGCAGAAATGCATAGACTTCAAAGGAGGTAGTGCGTCAGCAGCAGCAGACATTAGTAGTCCTACAGCTGGCATCTGTTTGCTTCTTCTTTCAGAAACTTTAAATATTTTTGATGAATCATTACCGGGAATGTGCCCTTTCAGTAAGAGGTAGTCTACTGTTTTGTTAAATTTCTCAGAGGAGCATACGTATCCATTTAGAATTGTTTGAATAGGATACCCACCATTCTCCTCTTGCGAGATTAAAAGATGCCCTAAACCTCTCATTCCACCACCACAAGAGTATACATCAAAGCCTCCTGTTCTCTTTGCGTGTTCTAATAGTTCCTCAGGCACTCCTATTTTATAAATTGCATTCGAAATTTCTTTCTTTATTTCCAAAAACAGTGCTCTTGTATCTTCATTTTGCATTCTCATAGATAAGGCTCCCGCACCATAAGGTAAAGAAACAGGGGTATCGGATACCCTAACAATACCATCCTTACATTGAATCCAAGACAATATAAATGATCCACCACCAATGTCCATAAAAAGACCGGAAACAAGATTAAAAGAAGAAATGACCCCAAAGCAGCCAATGTCACACTCTTGTTTTTGGTTAAAAACCGTTACTTTCCAGTTTGTGACATCCTCAATTTTTTTTATTAGTTCGTCGCAGTTGACTATTCCTCTAGTAGCTTCAGCAGCTACAACTTCCACACATTCGTCAGAAACACCAAAATCTTCACATATAAGCTTAAATCTCAGCATTGCGTGGCATATTTCTGTGATAATTTCTCTTTGAATAGGGCGCTTTTCATCAGAGTCGTTTTGATATTGCAAATCAAATAGAGATATACCCAGTCTATCCTTATAAACAGTAGGCATGATTCTTGCATGATGAGGGGCTATTGATGATATAGAAAATCTAATACCATTTGTTCCAATATCTACCACAGCAAACAAAGATCTCGACACAATATCAGCTTCACTTGCATTCATTTTTTTTTTGGAGTCCCTGTTGTGTTATTTTAAAGTGGTGAAATTAATTTAATAGAGATTTGTGAATTTTAGATACACTTTATATGTTTATATAAAGTTCTTTTAAAAGAGCAATCAAGTGGGTCAGTGTTGTATGTTGTATTTAATAAAGTAATATAAACAAACTTATCTCGTTGTTATCAAGTTTTTTATATAATAAAAACTGTTAAAATTAAACCAAAGCTATCAAAGAATTTAAAAAAAAATAACAACTGATGTTATTAAGCAATTTAAATGCTATAGTTTTTGCAAGTATATAAAACTAAAAATTAAGATTGTATAAAACACTGTATTGGTTTTATTTATATTTCTGGTTTCCATAGATTAATTTTTAATCATGATTATTGTTATATTTTAAAGTTGTTTGAAGTATAGAATATACATTTATTATTAAACATGACTAAGTTTTTTTTTTCATATCAACCTGTATTTTATTTATTACTAATTAGGTGGTAAGAAAAACATGAATGAATAAATTCCCGCGCAAAAACTTAAAAAGAGCAATTAAGGAATAACGTGAGCAGAAGTGTAAATAAACGTTTTTTTTTTTAAAGTCTTATTAAAACAACATGTGCAACAAAACTCAACTCATAAAAAGCTCAGTTTAACAATAGAATTGTTCATTAAAAACATTTTGGTCTACTGATGTTTAAACTTACAACTCTACATCTGATCCCAAAAAGTCAAGTCCTGTTATTTCAATATTTGAAGAATCAGAATCCGACTCTTGCTCAACCTCTCTAGTAGTTGTTTTTTTGTATGATGAATCATTGCTGCTTCGGCTAACTAAACTTGTGTCAATATTTATAATCGGGTTATTGAAACTAGAAGGTTTTTGATATAATTTATCTATCAGTTTAACCTCTGAACAATTTGTATTTTCTTTTTTTTTTGAAGCTTGGTTGATCAAATTTAAAAAACCACTGTCGTCACTATACTCAAAAAATTCTTCAACTAAATTCAGTTTTTTGGAGTTCTTCTTTTTTTCATCGCAAATAATAATTGACCTGTCAGTCTTTGTGGCAACTTTATCGGTTTCATAAAAGTTAGATTTTGATTTATATTTGGCATTTAGCATATCATTGCATTTATTAGACTGTTTTGATGTTTTTGATTCATTAGTATAAGAAAAATCCAAAAAGCTTTTTTCAGTAACATTTACCGGTGGTATAAATTTTGTTTTGGCATAAGTTTTATCATTCATTAATTCATTCTCCTTGTTTGTATCTCTTTCAGTACTAAATGATGAATTAATAGAAACATTAAGTCCTTCAATTCTATGTTCGGGGTAAATCAAACTTTCATCAAAGCTATATGACTGAAGTTTTTTCAGAAAACTTTGTGTTTGGGGTTTTAAATCAGAGTACTCTTCCTCTTGGCTGATGTTGTTAAAATCAGTCCGTGCAAATACAGAAGTATGTTTTTTTTCATTTTCAATTACATTATCTGTAACAGAGGTATCTGATGAATCACTTAATTCTATGATTTCAACTTTAAAAGTTTTCTTATCCAATCTCATTTTTGGATTAAAATTATAGTCACCTTTCTGATTAACAACATCACTGTTTAAAGCCATTGCTCCAGTGACTCTTTTTGAAGGTTGTGGGGCCATTGACAATCTGTTAGCAAAATTATCTTCAGGAAGCATCAAATCATCAGAAAATTTTTTGACCTCTTGAATTCTTTGATCAACTTTTTTATAGTTTACTAAGCCGCCATATGCATTATCTGTATTTTCAGAATTTATAAAAAAATTGGATGTGTTATCTTTACTGTATTGTTTTTTTGGAGTTGATACAATAAAAGGATTTGAGTCAATATAATCTGAAAACTTGTTTTCTTCTTTTTCAAAGGTTTGAGGATCAATCTTTTGATAAGAAGTTGGATTTGCCGTCTTTTTATAGTGCTTTACATAGTCTTTGGGAATTCCTACGTTACAACATACATGTCTGCAATTATTTTTATTTCTACAAGAATGATGACAGCTATAGTTACCGTTGGCTAACATATTTCTAGATGTCTCAAAGTCCGTACTGTCCTCCATACATAGGTCCTTTGAAACGGTTGGCTGTTCAACGTCTTTCTTTGATTTTACAGATTCTTCAAGCAGCATAGTTTTTATATCATAATTACCAGGGGTGCATGTAGTAGTATTGGGATAACCATTTCCACAAAACTCTTCAAAAGTCTTGTTTACAGATGTTTCTGGAAGTAAATAACTTAATTCTGGAAGACAGTCTGCCTTTAAAAAGCATATTTCCTCACTTCCTGCTATGTTTTCAAAGCTAGAACTAACCTTGAAGTAGTCCATTTGTGTTTTAAGTTTGACTTGAATTGTGAAACTTTGTTTACTCCCTAGTTTTGTTATCGATAATTTTCTATAATCGCAGAGGTCATTTTTCTCATTTAAGATCAATATTTCCACAAATGTAGAATACTTGTAGTATTTGTTTTTGGTGTCAATATTGGGGCAGGAAATGGTAATTGCTAATTCACATAAAACTTGTTCCGACTTAGAGGTAAGCATTTTTGCTATATTAGCTGTTAATGACAGTTGTGGAATTTTGTTTATTCTCTGTTTAAATTTGTGACCTTGTCCTGGATTGATTCCTAAGTAATTTTCCAGCTTTAATACAGATAATGTTCTTAGCATCCGTAATGAATTTATTTTTCTAGAAGCCAACGTTTTTGCTGACACATATCCTATACCTTCAACTTGCATCATCACGTTAGGACCATCATCCCAGGCTTTTGCATAAAATGATCTTTTCAAAAACATAACGTATTCAACGTTATTGCCGCATTTTCTATGCAAAAATATATCCAATAAGAAATCTAGGATCTTTTGACAAAACCTGTTAATTCTGTTTAATTCTTGAGTCAGTGTACTTCCCAATTTTTTAAAGTCTTCATAGTCATAGATGCTTTTTCGATTAAAATCAAATTGTATAATTAAGAAAACTTTTTGCCATGGCTCCAAAAAGTTTTGTAATCTTTTGTTTGATGTTGAGTCTTTTAAAAAAAACTTTAAATTCATATTACTGTTAATATACCTTAGTAGTGCTTTTTCATTGGCCTTAATACCGTTTATTTGCTCGTAAATTGCATATGCTTTGCATACACCTATAAACAAGTCTTCTAAACAGTTTGAGAACTTGTTCTTTACTAAAAAATTGCTACCTCTAAAGGTTAAATAGTGCTTACTCATGGAGCTTCCGTACTCAGTGCATTCTAATTTACTTGAATCACTTGTTGAGTATCTGATCATTTGTGCGTCAATCAATGTTTTCACCAATCTTTCACATGTCTCTTTTAGGTCAGAATCATTTGCAGGTGCTTTATATCCATTTAGATTGTAATATTTGGAATTTTTTTTAAGCCTCAAGTAGTAGAAGGTTAATTTTATCCATTCACAACAAGAATCAATATTGTATATAGAGCCTATTTCAACTTCTGAGCATATATTCTCCAGAAATTGTAAATGAAGTGAACTTTCAATTGTTGAGTTTCCTTCTATAAACTTGGTGTATTTATGTCTTTGTGAAGTTGATGTTAGAATCACAGCAGTACCACTCTCATACTTTCCAGGTCTTCCGGCTCGCCCAATCATTTGTTGAATCTCAATATCACTATATTCACATTCACCTTCACTTGTCCAGCATTTGGTTCCTCTTATTATCACTAGGTAGCAATTGATATTGACACCTATAGATAGAGTGGATGTTGAACACAATACTTTCAAATCACCGCATTTGAATAGTTTTTCGACTATATCTCTATCACTTTTACTTAATCCTGCATGATGAAATCCCACACCTTTTTTACAAAAAAGTTTTAGCTCTGCATCTGAAATAAAATCAATGTCATTCATATTTCCAGAAAAATTAAATTTTTGTGATACCAGCTTTGCAGTTTTCTCGGTAGCATTCCGCGTTGGACAAAAGACCAATGTTGATTCATTTTTGCTGAATTTCTTGATTAATGTGGGTGTTTCATTTAAATATATTTTATCGGCTTGATAAGAGTTTTTATGATCTAGATTAAGAGTTTCAACTTTGGTTGATATTTTTATAGGTCTATACGATGAATCAAATGTTAAAACACTACATTTGTCTGGACCAATCGATAGCCACTCACCAAAATCGGCAATATTTGGTATTGTGGCGCTAACTGCAATCAACCGTGTACGACACTGAAAACTTTTGAATCGTGTAATGACAGCCTCCAAAACACTACCCCTGTCCTGATGAATTGTGTGAATCTCATCAATAAGACACAATTTTATCTTAGATAAGTGCTTTTTACAGTTGCTCCATTTTCTGGATATCAAATCTAGTTTTTCAGGAGTGCAAATCACAAGATTCAATGACTGAAAATTTATATTATCTTGATTGTTGTTATCACTTGTTAAAAGGTCAACTTTTAAACGCTTGAATTTTACTGACCACTCTTTATATTTTTCTGTACATAAAGATTTGGTCGGAGCTAAGTATACAATTTTTTTATTTTTAATATCATCGCCGTGTTTAATCATAAGTTGTAGTATTGCAAGCTCAAACAATACAGTTTTACCTGACCCAGTTGGTGAGCTTATTACAACGTTATTCTGTCCCTTATATAAAGCCTCATATGCCTCACTCTGCATCATATTGAAATTTTCAAAAGGAAATATATCTTTATAGTAATCTGGGATAGCGTCACTCACTTTTAACGTTATTTTTTCTTTCTGAGACTTGTTTTTTTTAACTTGCGCTATTTTGGGGTCCTCTTTTAAACTCCTGTCGCTTACATGTTTTAGCTTTTCATCAGCTTTAAAATCACTGTTCAGAGCACTTTTCTTTTTATAATATTTAGGCTTACTTTTTTTGCTGCATTCTAGTGCTCTAAATGCATCTTGAAAATTCAAGTCTGTATTAGCAGCTTGTTCAAAGCTATCGTGTATAGTTTCATATGGTTCTGTGTATCTTTTTTTTTTGTTATTTATCTTTGGCAAATCATTTATAATTATATCATGATCTATGCTAGTCTCAAATGAACTGTCATTAAAAAGCTTTCTTTTAGGCATTTTATTGACTTTAATTATATATCAATTTCAGACGACTATAGCAAAACGTGGTTCTTAAGATTTTTTAATTTTGGTGGTATTTTGAACCATGTAGGACTCAGTACTCTAAAAGCATCATGTTCATTGTAAATCTTAAATATTAATTGATATAACAGAGAAAATATAAAGATTATGTTATAATGGCATCTCATTGCTCTTTTTGATTTCTCTTTTATATTATATTTTCATCTGTATTGTAGTTTCCAAAAATAGGTGGTTATTTTTTGATGGCGGCTAAATTGGTACCCGTAAAATCTACCTGTGTAAGATAATTTTCAGCTGATAAGAAGAATGATAACCATTTTGTTTATAACAAAAATGTTATTGTCAAATAAGAGAGGTATATAAAAAATAAAATCAAGTTTCAAAGTCAGATTCTGTATAAGATTGATTGCTCAGACTAATGTAAGAAGACGTTTCTCAGCGGAACATGTTTGCGTGGACAATATACACTTTGAAATAATACACGTTCTTGTTTTATATAGCTGTTTATATATATCACCAGGCTGAAAGCTAGTGCTAACTTAATCTAACTGTTTATATATAGGTCCAAAGTCAACTAGGCTGTTATTATGTTGAATTATAGCACTATTTAAATTCGTCCATGGTTATGCTTGTTACTTTTTAGTAAAGTCATCGCGCGTGACAAATGTGAGCTTCTTGTAGTCCTACATATTTTTTTCTGATGGTCGTTTCGATCTTATCAACGGCAAAATAGAAAACATAGATATAATTTATCAGAGAGGATTAAGTTATATAAATATATATATTGCCACATTAATGCGATTTTGAATTATTTTAAATTATTTTCAGTGTTCACATTAGTAGAATAAAATTAAAGCACCAAGAATTCTGGCGTTGACAAAAATAGCACACCTAGAATGAACATTCAAAATGAGCAAGATCTGTTTTTAGCCTCTGATGATAATCAAATTGAATCACCAATGCTAATCAATCCTGTCACGGGCACTTTAGAAGATTTAGGTACAACAAACTATGAAAAGTCTAACAATACAAACAATATTGAAGATATAATTGGTTCAAGAAACAAAAAAAGCGATGAACAAGTCACACCTTATTATCAGGAGAATGTTGAAGATAGCGGAGAGGAGGTAGACTCGGCGTCAGAAACATCTAGTAAGTTACTTTTGGGAACAAGAACTATTCCAAAGCTTTGTATCGTATATAAGGGTATGCGATATGGTCTTTTTTCGAATGTTCCAGTTTCAGCTGGATCAGAAAACACATTGCAGCATTTTTCCAATAATCCAGAAATAGCATTTGATACTATGAACGTTATCTTTAAGCTAATACGTGACAGTTTACAGCTTTACACGTCCGTGAGCGAACTATCAAATCAAGAACTAGTTTTAACAATAAAAGAACTAGATATTGAACTTCAAGAAGATAATTTGTACAATAAAAATTTGTCATTGCAAGATCTTGTATCAATATACAGAAGCTTGTTTTTCAATACATCTAGGGATAGTCCATTAGCAAAAGATCTCAATGAAAATAACCTTACTTTAACTTGCGTGGTTACCACTAAAAAAAGATTCCTTTCAAGATACAATGATTTGGTTGAATTAGTAGACAATGGAGGCAATTTATCACATATCGTGAAATTTTCCAATAACTGTAATGATCCACTTGTGTTGGACGATGAACCTGAAAGTCCAATTGACAAAAGTATCGTTAACAACGATGCAACCAACATTGATGATGATTCTGACATAGAAATCATCGAGTGATTCTATTAATTTTTATCAAAGCTCTATAATCAATAGTTTAATAATAAGCTTAATATATTATATACAGTGTATTCTTTAATTTTAATCATTTTTTCTTGTCCTTATAATTGTTGCCTTTTTTTAAATTTATATACTTAAAAAAATGAAAAGCGCTTAAGTAACTGTTCTAATTTGGAAATTATGTTATTTGCTGATTTTATAATCAGAAAACCTTCTTCTTAAATTAATTATTAAATATAGTTTAATGACTTTTTTGTTAATAAGTGTAAAATCAAGGTTTTAAATGGGATTTTGATTTATTGTGTTTATGTAAGGCTCCTGTGTTGATGTTCTTTGAGCCTACCGAGAGCTGAAAGTTTAAAAAGTAGCTATTTTTTGTTCTCATGAATCAGTTTGAAGTATGGGACTGCAATATAGATAGTCCAAGAAAATATCCAGAGCTTGTGACTGATGTACTAAAACCAAGTAAGAGTAGTTTGTTGTATTTGAAAAAATGCTGTGAGGAAGTTGATAAATCTCAGGCAAAGCCTGTTTCAACTCTATTAACCACATGTAACATGTTTGACTATCCTCTTATATCTTCTTTTAGCAAAAGTAACTACAGAAAAAAACACTTAGAATTTGATGATTTTGAAGTTTTGAGTATCAAATATCATATAAACAAAACTGCTATAACAAAAGAAAAACTTCAAATTGACAAAAAAGTGACTGAATTTTTAAAGTACTCCACAAAAACTCACGTAGATCCCATGTTTCATTGTAAAAGAAACTGGAGTCCTCAAAGTTTATTATTACTGAACTGTAATATTTTTCAAGAAAGTATTGCTTCTTACAACACTTTTGCAAATTATACAGATTCTTTTTACAAATGGACTGTAAAAGATATTTCTGAGACTCAAGTAATAGTCAACAATGAAGAGACAATTTGTTTTGATAACAATGAATACTTAGAAAATGATAAGTCAGTTAACACATTAGCACCAGAAAAAAATAAAAAAGTTCTGAATCTCTCTGATTATATATTATTGAGCAATAACATAAAATTTGCAATAAAATTGAAGAAGAGTCACCACACAAACCTAGAATTTGACTTCTGGAGGGTAAAAAGCCCTGATTATGTTCATGAAACTTTAGGTTCTTTTCAAAATTTTGAAGATGAGCGAATAAATCCAAAGCTTTTCTACTGCTTTAAATTAAACAATTCTGAATTGTCAAATAAAAAACCAGGTATCAAGAGCAAAAGACCTAAATATAAGTTCTGGATATTAGATAAAAAGCATTTAAGTCAGTTAGAATGGAGCTTGTTTAGTAAAGATCCTAATATTAAAGCATGTATACTCGATGAGCAAATTTGTTTGTCTTCATTTAGCACAGACTTTTACATAGGACAGACGTTAGATCTAGATATATTTGACCATTTGAAGTTTTCACATCAATCTGAATTAGTCTTTTTAGCACCTTTACAAACTTTAGAGAGTTTCAAGCCTAATATAATTACTTCAAGTTGTAACTTAAAAGTAACCCCAATCAATATAAAAAAAGATGATATTAATCATGAAGTTGAAGATGATCTTGGTTCTCTTGTTAAACTCAAAAAACAAAAAATTGACACCTTCAATATAACAGAAGAATCCACCAGTAGAAATGATTCGATCATAACTTTAAGTAATACCTCACTACACTTCCCGACAACCATTGGAAATATGAGCACCAATAACTTAACTAATTCTCAAAAAGTACATACTTCTTGTTTAATCAAAAAGAAAAAAAAAATGTACCATATTTTATGTAATTATGATTTATTGGATAGAAAAATAATTTCCAAGCTTCATAGAGACAAAATGACAGTTGTTCATGAAGCTACACAAGCTCAGTTTGGCACCAACAAATGTGAGATAATAGTGAATGATAAATCATGCATTTTATTTATCAATATTACCAAGTACTTTCAAAATGTAGGTTTTGGAAAAAACCTGCATTACTACTGTTTAATCCTTGACTTATGTGAAAACTTTGAAAACATTTATTGTATTCTAGAAGATGTTGATATAAACTCCAGTGAAGCAATTACAAAGTGCCAGATATCTTTGCTAGAAAATTTCCAATGTTTTGCTAATATTATAATTCATTCGACTTTTACTACAAATAAAGATGACATCGTTAAGAATTTGTTGATACCGATATTTCATCAATCACAGTTTGAAGATTCACCATTAGATTTTACACGATTTCAAACTGATCCGGATGATATGGATATGTCAACTGCTGTTCTTCAAGAATACGGATTTGATGTATTGACTATTTTTATAACTCTCCATAAGGAAAAAGACATTTGGAAATTATTGAAAAACAAAAACACTTTATCAAATGAGTCTTTGGTCTCTAAAAAGATACTTAAAAAATACAAAGATTTAATAAAACCTTTCTAAAACAAATATCTATGAAATGAAAGGGTGCATGTGATCCACTTTTGTAACTTTTGATTTTTTTAGTGCTCATTTACTTAATTAATTTTTTTTATTTTTTTACCCTGTGTATACAATGTTTTTCTGTTTAGGTACTGAATCAAATTCAAAATATAAAAAAAAAGTTTCAACTCTTTCTCTTTATTATTTTTAGATCACACTAACTAGTAAAAAAAAATTTTTTTTAATAAAAACAAAAAAATAATTATTAACTAAAATAAACAACACGTTTAAAATCTTTATTTTTATTATATTCTTCGTATTGTTATTAATCTTCAAAAATTGGTATTTCATCTATGTTATAAATCAAATCATGAAACATATAACATAAACAAAACAAGTGTCAGCAGTTATTTCTATTAAATTCTTGTTTTGAAACATACAATATAACGCTACAACATTTATATCTTTACAATTACTTAATCAGAAATATAAATATAAACAACAGCACCATTAATTAATATAACTATCTAGACTAGTTAATAATTATTAACACCAACAGCAGACATTCCTATATAAAAAAAAAAGAACAGTAAAATGGTTGTTTTATCTGCTTTTATTGCTAACAAATCTGGTAAATCTATTGTTTCCAGACAATTCAGAGATTTGGAAAAGAACAGAACTATTGATTTATTAAACAAGTTCCAAACAGAAATTACAAACAACAAAGAACGTGGTAACTTTATAGAGCTAGACGAAGATCACGTCAGATATGTGTACAAACCAATTGATGATTTCTACATGGTTTTGATTACAAACCTGCAATCCAATATAATTCAGGACATAAAGAGTTTGAATTTATTCGCAGAAACGGTAAACTCTTTGTTGTCTTTGATCTTATACAAGTCTACAAATGAACATGTGCCATTGAAATCTACTGATGAAGAGCTAATATCAGTTCATGCCTTTGATATAATCAATGCCTTTGATGAAATAATCACCTTAGGCTACAAGGAAAACTTGAAGACCTCACAAATACTAAACTCATACAACATGTGGTGCATGGAAGAAACTTGGAAAAACATCAATGACGAATCTAAGGAAAGAGCCGCTAAGGAAAACAGAAAGAGAGAGTTGGAAAACATGGATAGAAAGAAAAAGCATGGTTTGTATCAAAACACACCTATAGGTAATGGTGCTGATCCAAATGTATTACAAGAGGCCTACAACAGTTACTATTCACACGCTTCTGAATCTGCTAGAGATTCCTTCATGCATTCTCAAGAGCAAAAGAAGCCACAAACTACAAGATACGAACAGCAAACTTCTTATGGTGCAATGAAGGGAAGATCTGAGCCTGTTTATGAAGAAGATGAGGAGGAAGTGCAAGGTGTTGATATTGACACACAAATCCATATTGAGGATCCAGATAACACTACAGGATTAATGTTTATAGCTAAGGAACAAGTAAGCTGTCAATTATCTAGAGATGGTGAAGTTGAGAATAGCGAATTGAGAGGAACTTTGGAATTAAGAATCAGTGATGTTGCATTCAGCGGTGTTTCCATGAAGTTAAACATCAATGATCCAAAGGATAAGTCATTCAACTTCAAAACCCATCCAAATATTGACAAGGCTGCGTTCTTGAGTGAAGGAATCTTAAAACTAAAGGATGCTAAAAAGGCATTCCCTGCCAATGACCAGGCTCTAGGAATATTGAGATGGAGACAGATTGGTGGAAGTGATAGCGACGAGATCATTCCTTTGAAAATCGTTACATGGGTTAATCCATTGGATGACAGCAAGTATGAAATCACCTTTGAATATGAGTTGAATGAAAAGTTCTCATCATTGCAAGAAGTCTTCTTTATCTTGCCTTTGAATGAATACTCCAGTGGTGAAATTACAGACTTTGGTGAGTTTGAGGAAGAAAACTTGTCTATAGTAGGATATGATCCAAGTCAAGGGTTAGTGATACAGGCAAAGGAGCTAAGCCAACAGCAAGGTGTTTTCACAGTAGTCGTAGACTCTGTGGACTCTGAAGATGCACTATTCCCAATCAACATTTCCTTTGCCAATCTATCGGATGATCTCACAAATGTTTTAAGTAATGTTTCAGTTTCTGAAGTTTCCAATAATGATGAATCTATTTCTGAATACAGCTCTTACGCTATTGTCAAGAGTGACATATACAGTATTGTATAAAAAGGACTTTTCATTTATTAGTTATATATCTTTAAAATCATATATATTTTTTTTTAATGTCTGTGTCTGTGTGATTCTTTAATTTATAACCTTATATTCAGTTTTCTTCGTTCTCATTTATCTAATATCTTATAAAGCCAAGATTGAAGACTTGTAATACTATGAAATGATCTCTATCAGTATTATTATTTTTTATTTTAGATCACGTGCTATTGTTTTTTTCCTTGTTGTTTCATTAGAGTGTGACCTAAACACTTTTTTTTTATAGTAAGGATTCTTTATAAATAATTCCTAGATAATTATTTTTTTTCTTTAAGTTTGAGATAGATTAATTTTTTTTCTTTTTTATTATTGTTATGATATTTTTTGCCACCATAAAAAAAAAATGAAACCTTTAAAGTTTAATGTCAAGAGAAGTCTTTTATTACATTTCTTATAAAGTTCATTACTTTCAAATAGATATTTTTAATTTAATGTATACTCATAAATAAAGATACACTGTTTAATAAAAGAATTAAAAGGTTGTAACCACAGAACATTCAAATACATAAATTTTTAATAACCTAGTTATTTTAAAACCTATATATATATTAACAATAATACAATGAATCACGATCCATATTACTGGGGACGTCCCTCAGACTCCATGTACGGTCAATACAACCATAACATAGCCAATGCACCAACCTCCTTGGAAGGAAACCAAAACGGCTTCAATGAGCACACAACAAGACCTATAGTAACCGGAACATCTGTAGTTGCAATCAAGTATAAGACAGGTGTAGTAATTGCAGCAGACAACTTGGCCTCATACGGATCCTTGTTAAGATTCCAAGGGATTGAAAGATTGCATAGAGTAGGAAACAACACGATTATTGGGATCTCAGGTGATGTTTCTGATATGCAATACTTGGAAAAGGTTTTGGATCAATTAATGATTGAAAACAACTATGATAATGATGACTATAGCGATAACTTGGATCAGTTCCAGCCTAGCAATATCTTTACCTACTTGTCCAAGCTTATGTATAAAAGAAGAAGTGACATGAATCCCCTTTGGAATGCTTTAGTAGTAGCAGGTGTGGATACAAAGACAGGTGAACCATTCTTACAGTATGTTAATCTTCTAGGAGTCAAATACGAATCACCATCCATAGCTACGGGTTTTGGATCTCATTTGGCCATACCACTACTAAGAAAGTTAGCCGATAGCGAAGAGGAAGCAAAGGAGTTGACCTTGGAAGAAGCTAAAAAGGGAATACAGGAGTCCATGAAGGTTTTGTTTTATAGAGATACAAGATCATCCAAGAACTATTCATTAGCGATTGTTGATAAAGAACAAGGTATCATTTATGATAATAATGTTACAGTTGAAGAAATGTCATGGAGATTTGCTAAGGATATCAAAGGTTACGGTACTCAAAAGATCTAAGAATAATCAAATAAACTTGTTCTAATATTGAAAAATAAAAATGAATAGATGAATATATATAACTTTATGTTTAAGTTTTATTTTACTTTAATTAGTTTTTTTTATTTAAAAGTGGTTTTGTATTTGTTTCTTGATAAATATATAAATATAGAGAAGGACTGTTTTGTAAGTAATGATTATTACTGATACGAATTAGTTTCTGTGTGTATATGTTGTAATCACGTGATGTGTGTATCTAAAGTTTTATTTATGGAACATATTTATGTTTAAAATTTGAACAGAACTAAAATAACAAGAACTAAATGAGTTAATAAGTTGGAGTGAGCACGTGTACTACAAATAAAAAAATAAAATGAAATAAAATATTTTCAAATAAAAATAGTATTTAACACGTGCCTTGTTGTTTTTAATTTTTCCATAATGGACTAATTTTCACTTGTACCTAATTATTTTGTTCTATCCTTTTTTTTTTTTTTTTTTTGAAATTGTTCTCACTGTAGGAAAGAAAAAAAACTGTGTTGAATTTTGAAACATGTATACGGGAAAAAAAGTAAATTTTATGAAACATGTCTTTTTATTTTTTTACATTACGCACATATACATATACTTTAATTAATCATCTTTATAATCCTCTATTATATATATATATACATGGATTGTTATGTGGTATATATAAAAGCAAGTAATGAAAATTAGCTTTTATTTTTTTTTTTTGTTTCATATCTCTTGCTTTCTTCTATTTGTCTTCCCCCCTTCCTTCTGTCCTTGCCTCTTATCAATTAAGATTCTCTTAAAAGAAGAAGAAGACAG
>JAJMDK010000059.1:0-49941 GCA_030573515.1 Hanseniaspora jakobsenii
AAAAAAAAAAAAAAAAAAAAAGTTACGCGACGCGTATTGAAATATATAAAAATATAAAATTTTGATGTACCGATTACAGACATCACATGACTATCATGTGATCACCATTAACTACAAAAATGTAGCAAAAAAAATAATTACTTTTTTTAAAATGTAATACAAAAAAACTCTGCTTAATACTTAATATTTCAGCCTAGATAAACATAGTTTTCAGGAAACCCACTTGAACTCACAAAAAAAATTTATATATAGCATAAAAAATGTTTTTAGATTAAATATATTTTTTTGCCACTTCAAGCATCTTATTTTTTAATATTCTTTTTCAAAATCACATTTCAAAATTTGTTAAATGTGTTACTACACTAAAAATAAACAGAATTCAAAAATATCTAGTTATTATGTATTTTCAAGTAAATAATTTCTAAATGCGTTTTGTAGTAAATACAGCTGCTTCAGGTGTCTTTTTTGAAAAGTTAGAAGCTATGGTAACATTCGAAATTATCATTAAAATCTTTAAAACGTATAATAAAATTGGTCTCAAAAATCTGAGTAATTGTGCACATATTTTTATACTTTATATTTTAAATTCTTAAATTATTAAGAAACTTGTTATTATTTAGTAAAGAGAAAAGGCAAAAACCTCATACACTAGTAATAAATAAACCAACAACATGGGTAGTATGTATAATTAAACCACATATAATTAAAGGATCAAGAGACAACTTGTCATAACAAAGAATTCATGCCACATAGTTTGTGTTTTTAGTAGAAGAGATTGAATAATGATTTATAGAAGTAGCATATTGAAGGTTTTATTCATGTACGTTAAGAAACTTGAATTGTTTTAATGATAAACTCAATGGATGAATATGATGTAATGGTGAAAGTAATGGTCATGATTGGAATGATAAATATATAAAGAGTATTATTGATATAAGGAAGAAACCATTGGTTAAAGGCTAAAAGGTAATATGAGAATAGATAGATTTTTTAGAAGAAAATAAGTGAAGAAAATTGAAGACGTCATAAGATCACTTAATGTGAAAAAATTTAACATTGATATGTTCAAAATCATAATAAAATCTGAAATGTTTATATGAAAAACAGTTATATTTTTGAGGCTAATACCACCATTTTTTATTATCTTAACTTAATAAATCAGAAGCAAGACCGGAGATATAAGAAACATAGATCTACGAACCAATCTCTATATTCTTAAACACATGTGGAGTTTCAAGGACACTTTTTGGGTTACTAACAATTTAATATATTTATATTTTTGAAAACTAAACTGAAATAAAATTTACAAACAGAAGGTACACCTTCTTTCGGTAAAAAACACAACAAAACCCACACTTTGTGTAACAGATGTGGTACTAGAGCTTTCCATATTCAAAAGAAGACCTGTGCTTCTTGTGGTTACCCAGCTGCTAAGATGAGATCTTACAACTGGGGTGCTAAGGCTCAAAGAAGAAGAACTACTGGTTCTGGTAGAATGAGATACTTAAAGACTGTTTCTAGAAAGTTCAAGAACGGTTTCCAAACTGGTGTCGCTAAGCCACAAACCGCCTAAATTAATTTAAGTTGAAATAGAAGTGTCTTTTTAAAAATAATAAATACAAATAAACACAACATTGGAAATATTTTTATCAATACTGAGAGAATATTTAACTGAAGAACGTTGTAGTAGAACTGTGTTAGTGGTTAACCATCGACATTCGAAGCAGCTTTTCTGAGTTGATGTTTTATGAAATATAAAAATAAAATAACAAATAAATTACAATAAAATTAATTTATATACAATTATTAAAAAATTTAAACTCAAAGTCAAAATTTTTTGAAACCTGAAAAAAATAAAATAAATACCTATTATTTAAGCCTTTTTTACTTATCGTATCTCGAGTTGTCTGGACTCTTTTAATTCTATTATTTTTTTGATTTCATGATGCACATATCATGGTTGATAAGAAAATCATAATTGCTGATTATTGGGAATCCAACTTTGAAAACATAACTAGAATCATTTTAGCAATGAAAAATAAATACATATTTTATATAGACAACGATTCATAAATATGTTCTATTTCCTCAAAACTAACTAGTATGTCTAGAAAATCTCTTAAAAACACTTTTAGCAGTTCATGTTTCAAAAGCAAGTGTTTCTGATCTTGAAAGATTGTCCTGGAAATAAAGACAACTAGTTGTTTTTTCCAACTTTCATCACTGATAACGATCTTACTTAATCTATCAATTATGTCGTCTCTTTGATGCCTTTCATCTTCACTTATAATACCAAGGGCTTTCTTATCTTTATCGATACTCTCCCTCGCTAGTTGCGATGACGCTTCAGTGTCTGGATTTATATAACGTCCAGGTGATTCCTTATCTATAATATTCTTAGTTTCAGAAATAGCATCAAGTTGCATTTGGTACATTTGCAAAATCTTGATGCATGCTACAGTGTTGTCACGTTTTATATTTAGATCTGTTTTGGTTCTGAATCCTTGTAGAGCAATAAAGTTGTGTGCAAATAAAGCAGTAGCAGCCTTTAAGATGTTAGTTATTGGTTCACTGTCCACATCATCAGTCTTCATCTTTGCAAATTTGCTGTCTTTTAACCTTATGAACCAGTTATCCAAAAAAATATTCAAATTATTTAGCATGCATTTTGTTAATAATTCGCACCCTTGATGTATTATAATGAATTTATCACAATCCGGTTTGTAATTAATTTTATCCTCCATTATATTGATCAAAGGCTCCATGAGACTTTCATATGATATGTTTGCCCCTCCATTAATGTAACGTTTTAATGTAGAGGTATGGTACTTTATAGGCATTTTGTGTAGGTAATTTTTTAAATTCATTTTCACTAACAAATCACATTGCAAATTAATTATATCTGCAAATAGACTAGAATTGAAGTTAAGCTTTGTGCCAATGCTAAAGATACTCTCGAACATCATTACATTGCTAAAAATAGGCTGTATAATAGACTGAAATGAAGTGGTGAAAGAAAGTTTGAACAAGTATATGCAGCAAGTAAAAATCTGCGTAAAATCTTTTTGCTTTTCACTTACTTCTATTTCATCTAGAACTTCACTATCTGCTAAAAGAAAATCAATATTTTCAAATATAGCTTCAAATATATCAAAAGTATAGATGCATATGATAAATTCAAGGTACTCCAAATTGAAATTAGGAACTTCAAAAAGGTGATCCTCCGGTTGCTCTTCCATTTCTGATTCAGATAATCCTTGGTTTTTCCTTTTTCTTCTTTTAGCAGCATTGCTTGAATAATATTCGTCATCAAAGTCATCAAAGGTATCATAGCCTGAGTTAAAGCTGGTGCTTAAGAGCGTGGTGTTTTGTTTTAAAAACAAGTTTTTGTTATTCACTTGTGAAGTTTCGGGACCAATATTATTCCATTTAGTTGTAATTACATCGTTTTCAAACTGAGAAGACTGGTATTTAGATGGAATCATAGTTAACTTAGGGTCATAAACTGAGGTTGATCTAAAAATGTATTCAAATTCTTTGAGAACCTTCTCATATAACACAAAAAATAAGCTCTTTAAAACTTCTATATCACAGGCACTGGCTCTAAAGGTGATTGACTGGTATATTAACGCAAGGAAAAGAGGCACATACTTTAGGTCCTCATCAGATTGGAGTTGTATCAAATCGTCAATCTTTTCTAAACATTGTTCTATTAATAATTCTAAAAAAGACGATAGTGACTCAGTAACCACAAGATTGCTTAATGATCGCAGAAACTCAGTACCTAGTTTTTCATGTTGTTTGAAATATTCGCATCCGCTTTTTGAAGGCTTGTCTAAGTAATAAACTACTGGTTCAGGCATTCCTGGTATTTTGTAATTTGTTAAATGCATCATTAGGTTATAATTGTCGTTAAACTTCAAGGTGGTTTTAAAATTGAAAAGCTTTTTTTTTAGCAAACTTCCAGTGGGTAAACTTTTTCTCTGTTGAGAGTTAGTCAATAAAACATCGTCATAAAAGCTTTCGTGTTTTTGAATCTTAATTGTTCTTACACCACCGTTGTCATCTTTTCTTTTGACACTGTCTGTGTCAGCAATGTCTTTCTCTTGATAATCTTCCTTTTCATCGCATGTCCCTTTAATGTTTACATTGGTATCATTATTATCCTGTAATTTTAATCTGGTGAGCGTATGCCCCTCGTTATACTCGTTTACTTTTGAATGGTCTAGAGCATCAACCTTGTTGCTTATATGCCTTGAAGGCTGTAAGTTTTCATTTGCTTTAACATTTGTATCGCTTGATTCTGTCTTCAGTAGACTTTTTTTCTTATTAGAATACAATTTCAAAGCAGATGCTGATAAGTTAATACCTTCAGATGTCGTGTCATCGACAACATCATTGGTGTCTATTGATATATGGCCACTATTATTGGCCACATTCCGTGATGCTTGTTTTAACCTTTGCTTAAGAAATGATTTTTCATCCTTCAAACTGTTAATTTGATTCTTCAAGTCACTCAACTCTTGTAAAAACTTTTCTTTTAATTGCTCTTTTTCTATGGAAAACTGCTTTTTAGTCTCTATGTTTAATTTCTCCACACTTTCATACTTTTCTTGAAGAATGGATATTTTACCTTTAGCAACGTGAAGATCGCTAATTATCTGACTGTTGTTCACTTGAGTTGAATCAACTGTTGTATTAGAAGGCTTTATCTGCGTCGGCTGTGTGTTAATAGTGTTTTTGTTGGGCAGATTCTTTTGTTTGGATCTATAGTTATCTATATAAGATAACAAAAATTCATCCTCCTCTTCACTTGAATCCATTTCTTAATATAGTGTTGCTCGCGTCAATGTGTTTAGTCGTTGTACCTGGATTATCTTCCTTTTTTTGAACTCTTTGAAATATATATAAAGCAAATTAGTTCACTAACACCCACGTCATTAACAGAATATTGTGAATGTATTTTAAAAATATATATCAATATAAGAATTAATTTTTCAATTCAATAAAGCTTATCTATTGGCGAATGTGGTTTTATTTCAATTGGTTCACCTAAATTACATGTGTTATATAATATCATTATGCCGTTAACTGAGTTAAGACATGTTTTTAAATAAAGAATTTAAACCCTAATCTTAACTCATTGAAAGAGAATTAATAACCAATTTGATTTAAACATTACATATAGTCACATGATCAAAAAGAGAAATAAATAATTTAAATAAAAGCACATGACTAAGATTCTATTTTTTTTTTTATTTTTCTCTTTCTTTTTTTTTTTTTTTCTAACCCTCCCTCTTCCAACATATATAGCTTAAATATTCAATAATGTATCTCCTAATTGGGAAGTCTACTTTGTTTATAAAATCTTTAGAGTATTTTTTTTTTTACCTCTCTCTCTCTTATACATTTTCTACTTTGTTTTATTTGGTCATAGCAAACGAAGTGAATAATAACATTGAAGAGATCGATTAGGTTAAAATATGTTAACTCTAATACATTATGTTGTTGATGAACAATAGGATTTCTTAGAAATGAGTAATTCGCTAAAAGATGTTGAAATGTTCAAGAAAATATAAACTCATATTTTCAAGGATCTCTACTAATATAATAGATAGCATTCTCTTTATTTTTTTTTAATTTCATAAAGTCAAGAAAACAGAAAGCATAAACCCTGAAAGCTTTGATATTAGATACTAATCTATATATACATTGTAAATAATTATATAAAAATAAAATGGTGGAAGATTCTAAAGTAAGAGATCAATCTAAATTTGAAAAGGGAACATACAGAAGAGAACGTTTACCAGGTACTTTAGTGCCTAAGCAACCAACTGTTTTAACATCAAGAGACAAGGATACTCAAAGATTGATTGTTGTATTGTCACAAGCATCCTTGGAAACATATAAAATATCCTCATCAAATAGCGCATCTCACAAAGGTGGTGAAGATAGATATGTACTACTTAACTGTGATGACCACCAAGGGTTTTTAAGAAAGAGTGGAAGAGACATATCTGAAGCCAGACCAGATATTACACACCAATGTTTACTAACATTATTGGATTCTCCAATTAACAAGGCTGGGAAACTGCAAGTCTACATACAGACATCTAAGGGTGTTTTGATTGAAGTCAATCCAAGTATCAGAATTCCAAGAACATTCAAGAGATTCTCTGGTGTTATGGTTCAATTATTGCATAAATTATCCATTAGATCTATAAATTCCCAAGAAAAACTGTTAACAGTTATCAAAAACCCAATCACTGACCATCTTCCTACAAAATGTAGAAAGGTCACATTGTCATTTGACTCTGAAGTTACTAAAGTGCAAGATTATGTTGAAAACAAACTAGAAAGTGACGAAAGCATATGTGTCTTTGTTGGTGCTATGGCTAGAGGTGATGATGACTTCGCTGACGAATATGTAGATGAAAAGATCGGGTTATCAAACTATCCGTTGTCTGCCTCCGTTGCATGTTCAAAGTTCTGTCATGGTTGTGAAGATGCTTGGGGTATCCTTTAAATGATATAAGAATTAGAATTAGAAATATTGTTATTTTTTTTTTTATTTTGTCTGTATTCCTTATTATTTTTTGTTTTTTTTTTTTGTTTACTTTCTTTTTATATACATATAAGAGTTTCTAAACTAAGTATATAAGTTCACAAACAGTTGTTAGTTTTTTCTTTCTTACCAAATCTTTTAAACGACAGTTTATAAAAAGGGTTTAGCGTTTTGTATTAACTCAAGAATTATGCAGAGATGTCGATTTGTACATAGTTTTCCACATTCAGATATTATATAATCGAGTTAATTATTCACCTAAAACATTGTTTTATGTAGAATGTTGCAGTACTCAAATAATAGTTTTGTTTGAATTATTCTCTTCAGTTCTCAAGGTTTGATGGTCACGTTTTTCTAAAAAAACTAGAAGCAATTTATAAAAATATATACATAATTTTTTTTTTTTGCAAGTATCAGAGTTGTTTTGATACTGTTTCAAGTCGTCTCTTAATAAAGGTTAAAATTCACCAAAAGATACACTTTGTTTAAGCAGGTACTCTTTAGAAAACTGCTAACAACTTTTTTTCAAGTATAACTGATACATTTTAAAAAATAAAAACATCTGAAGAACCATTCTATATTATTTACACATCCTTATCACTGCATATAAAAGCTTGTTTCTGTAACCAAGGCTTATTGATTTTAACTTATATAGCCATAAGATGTCACTCTAAAAAAGTTGCTTGTTTATTGAATTATTTTTAATCATATTTCAATATATATATAATGTGTGCTGATGTTCCATCTAACATCGTAAATAACGTACATGTTCTTGCTTTAAATAATGAGTTTTTATTGTAATTGCATATATGGCAAAAAAAAGAAACACACACATACTCCAACAAGTACCATTCCCAGGTTAACAGATATATTTTTTAAACTGTTATATACACATATATAAATAAATAAAACTGCACGATGGCGACACTTAAACCGTATCTGCAGTATGAAGACCATTTGACACAGATATGGATCAACAAGTACAGTATAGCCATATTTTTAATAGCAATAAAGCTTTATTCATTTAGTAGTTCCCTTGAAAAACATTTGGAAACAATAGCATCAAACTACACTGGAACAAAAACATGTCAGTTTATTGATTACATGATTTATGAGGCTCCCAAACAACTATCTTTGGTATGTAATTATATGATTAGAAAAACGTTGAAAACTACCTTAAAGTTAACTTTTGAATCCTTTGCGGCTTTTTTACTGGTTATCTTTAACATCATATTTTTCTTGCTAGAGATTTGGTTCGGAACTTATGCTTGTTTGTTTTTGACAGCAGTAGACACGGCTGTGGATGTTGCAGTGAATGCTACAGAAAAAGTAGTTTCAACTGCTAATAATACTGTACACGAGGCAGCAAAGGATTTAAACAAGGGACTGAATGGGTTAAGCAAAGCCGTTGATGAAGTTTTAGAAATATACGAAAAAGTTGAAAGTAAAGTTAAAAAAATCCTATCAATTGATAACAGTAATGCAAATGAAACTGTTAAAAGTAATGTTAAACATATAAACTTGACCATATCATCTTTAAATAACTTTTACATAAACACAGATATTAATTCAAAGCTTGATTCTTTAGCTGAGAGAGTTCCAACATTCCAAGGGTTGAAAAACAAAACCAAAAACTGGCTTGAAACTCCGTTTAACTTGATAGCAGATGAACTAAAAAACCAGGATTTTGACTCCTTAACTACTCCATTAAACACAAGTGTAGCTCTTAAGCCATATCAAATTGTGCTGGTAACAAATGACACTACTTCTAATGCCACCGGTTCAGGAATAGTAAAAAGGAGTATTTTCAACAATAAAGCCACTACCGATCTTTGGTGCATTAACACATTAGTTCCAGAAATCAAAAGGGTGTTTAAAGATACGCTTTCCGGAATATCCATTTTTAAAAAAGTAATTATAGCTTTGGCAGTGGTGCTTTTTGTTTGTTCATTAGTGCCTGAGTACTTTAAAGAGTTTTGTTTCTGGAGAAAAATTACAAATCTTAATAAAATGATAGGTTCAAAAATTAGTACTACCGCTTTTGGAATGAATAGTGATATCCAGCGTAGATTGCAGTTAAATAATCAATCAAAAAATTTAGTTCCATATGAAAATAAAAAGATGGCAGGAACAGCACTCTTTACAGATACAGATAGTGACAACGTAACTAACAAAAGCGAAAAGGGATACTTAAATACTTACAACAATGAAAAGCTAGAAAGATCTTCTGGGGAGTCTAGAGGTAATCACTTAGACAAAGTTAAAAACACAGAGTTAAATATCACTGATTTATATTTGACAGTATTTCAAGACTGGGAGTTATCTTTAATTAAAAGAATCCCTTTTGTTAACAAGTTTATTACAGATATCGATATTGGTAAAGAAAAAGCTAGACATGTAAAGATGAACTGGTTTCTAAAATATATGTTTAGTAAAAGATCCAGCATATTATTTTTTATATCCATATGTGGACTACTTACATGTTTAATTCAGTATATACTTGTTATCAAGATAAGGGCACTGCTGAACGGCGAAACAAGCAGAAGTGGTAGAGGTTCCTTAAAGGGAATCAACAGAATAAATCTTAATAAAAACAATGATCTTAAAAAAGAATTACAGTTGTTGTATAATGGGATTAAATTAGGCTTTTCAAACTGGACAGATAATACAAATACTTATATATCTGGTGTTGAAAGTAGAGGGAATAATGAGGTTGTTATAAAACATATTGAATATCTTTCCTCTGAAGTGAACAATACTGCTACAAGAATTCACAACTCTCTAACAAACACTATAAACGACACTTTTTTTGGCACAATCTTTGAAAAGCCATTAAGGGGAATAATGAACTGTATTATTGGAAATAAATTAGAAAGCATAGCTAAGGGTTCAGCATGGGTCAAAAGACATTTCAATTTAACACTCCCAAGAATAAATACATCGGAAACTGCTGAACTCTTTAGTGTACTAATAGATGACTATGGTAGTAGTAATAATGGTAGCACTAGTGCAAATATAAGTTATAATACTAATAACAGTTATACCACAAATATCACTACTACAAGTAATATATCCAAAACTTTAGTTGATAAAATTAAAGTAGAAGTTGAAAGTATTAAGTCAGATATTATTGAAGACGTAAATAAATTGATTAAATATTACATCAAATCTATAAAATATGAATTTAGTATATTCATTCTGTTATTTGGACTGTGGATTATACAACTATTAATAGGATATATCTTGTTACGGTATAGATATAAATCTATTTGAATATAAATATATAATTAGTCATGTGATTTAATACTTTTTTTCTATTTTTTATTATGTATTATTTAATTTATTTTTTTTTTTTTTTAACATGAGCCATATCCTTTCTATAAGTCAAATACGTAATAGATATAAATTGATTGCATTGCATTATCTTATTATGATAATGATATCATTTAATTAAATATATTATTATGATAATAATAGTAATATTAATAAAAGACACATCACTTGTATCTATATATAGCTATCTGTATCTATATATAACTATAATGATATAGCTATATATGTATATGGGTAAGTATTTATAAATAGATAGGTATATATAGAGAGGTAGTTTGTTGTAACCTTAACAATTTTAAAAATAATAAAATTATAGTTGCTGTTATATAAAGAGAATATATACATACTATTCAAATGAAAAAGATTTAATTGATGTTATATAATGAATATAAACGGATAAACAAAGGGGCTTTAATTGAAACTAATTATGAATAGTATATACATACAAAAATTTTACATAATCTATAATAATTTTTAATTTGAAAGAAATAAAACAAATAAAATTGAATAAAGACAAAAAACAAAAAAAGAACGGATGAAACAAAGTTTTAAAAAAAATAAAAAAAATAAAAAATTTTTTTTCTTGTTATTCTTCTTGTTTTCTCCTTGATTTTTTTATTTTTTTTTCTCTCTTTTACTCTCTGGTTATTCATAAATGCATATTTTTTTTTTTTAACAAACAACACAAATTATTAACTTTATTACAGCCATTATTCGTATATAGCTCACTACTATAATTAACCATATATTAATTCATACATTAGTAATAATACTTTTTTTTAATTTTTAGTTTTCCTCTATTGATTAATATCATTTATTGTTCTACTCAATCTATATTAAATCACATATATATATATTCATAGAGTAGATTCTCGATAACTTATAATAAGATATAGTATTAAAGTTCTTTCTACCCCCCAAACAACACTTTTTTGTAATATCAGTATTGCTTGGAATAGTTAGAGAGGATCAAGCTGTTAAAATATCCATATATATATTAATAAAAATACTGATAGTAAAATCCTGCAATAGTTACAACAATGAGAATATTTTCACTGGGTAAAAAAGAAACTGTGAAAAGTGAAACAAGATCATTCAGTGTTGGAAATATTGAAAAACAAAGTTCTGATTCTCCAGTTAAAGAAGTAAGCCAGTCCTATACTTCCACTACCAAAACTTCTAGCTCTAAGAAGAAAATCTACATCAAAGATGAAAATAACGATGAAGATTTATTTAAAACTCCACCTTCATTAGGTGCTGCTATAACTGAGAAAAAGAGATCTTCCTCCATAACAAATATGATGAGAATTTTAAGTGGAAATAACTCAAATGATTCATCCCCTGGAAACTCCTCATCTAGTGGAAGAAAATCAAGTAACTCTCCTACTGAATCTATAGGATTCCATAAAACTATTGACTCACAGACAAATTCCATCTCACCGGAATTGGTTCCTATTGTGACTTTATTATCAGCTCAAGCTCATAGAAGATACCATGTGGGTGTTTTTTTACTATATCAAGATCTCAATAACGATGGCCAGCCCTCCACTAGGTCATGGGAAGAACAATATGCTGTCCTTATAGGTAACCAATTAGCCCTTTGGAACAGTAAGGACTTGGAGCAGAACAATTACAAAATGGACCACAAAAAGAGTCAGCAAGAATTGGCCACTGATCTTTTCAATATCGCTTCAAAGCCAAAATACTTAAATTTCACAGATGCCAAATTCAAATATCTTCAAGGTAAAGAAAACACAATTGTCGTTTCAACAACTATGAAAAATAGATACTTTATCAAATTTGCAGACAAAAAATCTTTTAACATTTGGATGTGTGCCCTGAGACTTGGATCCTTTGAATACGCCTCTTTGCAAGAGGCCTACACTGGTGCCTTCTTGTCCTCAAAGGGTGCAAAGCTTTCAGATATTAAAGTTATCCTTGCAGACTCTAAGTTTAACTACGAAGATTGGGTCTCTGTAAGATTTGGATCAGGTATGCCTTGGAAAAGATGCTACGCTGTAGTAATACCTGGAAAGAGCAACAACAAAAAGAAATCAAAGAAAAATTCAAGTTATTATGGTGAAGTTGTATTTTATGAAAATGAAAAGAAGATCAAAAATAAAAAATACGCCATGGCTACTGTAACATCTGCTTATTCCATTTGTGCCGTTTACCCATCATCACCTGTCTTAATTGATAACTCAACAATGTTGAAGATTGAAGGATATATTGAGTTTAATGGGGAAGAGGAAAATAAAAAAAGTAACAAGAAAAGCAAAAAGGGCGATGAAAGCAGTGATAAAAAGAAGGACAGTGATATCTTTATCATGCCTGAAAAACACAACGGTGTTCCGGGCTATGATACTATTATCAGATTTTTAATCCCTATGTTAAACTCTTTCCATCTATATGGTAGACCAGAAAGATTGATTTCCGCCAGGGATGATGAAAACTCATTGTTGTTTGGTTTGCCAACTTTACCTGAAATTCATTATTTGCAAGTAAGTGATTTATTGCCATTAGCTGAAAACCAAAGCAGTAAGAACTGGGACTCCAGAGACTGGTCTAGGGAGATCAAATTGTTGTTAATGTCTAAGTTGAAAAAGGGATACACCGGTTGTGGTTCAGGATCAGGGTACTCAGGTGCAGTAATGACTGGCTCTATAACTACAGGTGAATTGTTTGGTAATACCAACTCACCAAAGATGCAGCCTATCTCTAGATTTGTGTCTGAATCTCCCTCCAGAAGAGCTGAAAGTGTTTCCATTAATCAAAATCAAAACAACTCTGCTGGCTCTTCAAATCTTGCCACCCCGACAGAAACAGTTTCAGCTAAAGAATATAGACCAAGTGGTTTAGGTGTTTCAACTGCCTCTGTTTCTACTAATTCCTACAGAGCTGCTGATAAATATGAAAATCCATCGACACCTATCAGCGATAATCAAACTATGAATATTCCTCAATTTAAAACATCCAGCTCTAACTTTACTCCTGTAGAAGTACCATCTGCAAATGAAACACAAACATATACATCTAATGAAAGGGAAGAAAAAGAAGAAAACACACAATCTCCATACAAGCAGTATAAAAAAGAATCAAAGTCTCAAGGAAATAAAGAGTCGAGAATTACTGTTGACCCTGTTTCTGTTGGTAAAGTTACAGGTGCAGGTTCTGATGCCTTTACTGCTGCTGCTGCTGCTGCCGTTTCAAATGCAAGTGATGCAGTTGCACGTAGCAAACAATCTTCAGCTGAAACTAAAGACGGAACTCTTGAAAGATACAGCTGTCATAGTACTGACTCTATCATTGAATCTTATGCAAAGGGTGCACCAAGAAACTCATTCTCAAAGCCTACTTCAGGATTAGGAATAGTATCCTCCACACATGCCACACCAACCAAACAAAAGCACAATCCTGCTCTTGACAAATCCACAGAAGAAGACAATGATGATGATTATGTAGTCAAGACTACCGATGATCCTTTAGCTGATTTCTACAAGTTATCCAGAACATTATCCAACTTCAATGTGTTGAATGTTTCTAAATCCACTGAAACTGATCAACACGGTAGACCTTCTGCTAAACAGCAATTCAGCCAAGACAGGATTAAACATGCCACCAAGACTGCAAAGAAATACGTAGAAGATGGGTTGCCTGATAATTTCAACACTACAGCTGATTATTCAGGAACACAGGAAGAGATATTCTTTGATGCTCCACAGAATCCAATTTCCCAATCTAACATCAAAAAATCTCCTCAGCTTAAAAACATTTCAGCTGTAGTAGATTCAGATAATTCCAAATTCCCTACAATTATGACAATGCCAACTGAGTTTAAGAATGCTCCTACTGAACAGAAGCAACAAGAAAAAAAGAACGTTCACTCTCAAGTAAATCAACACCATCAACCTCAAGCTGTATCTGTTCCTGTTGATAAGGAAAGGGCAATGCATTATCCACAACAGCAAGACAGAGTAAATCATTCTCAAGGAGGGCATATGCAACCTGTCTCTCAACAAGGTCATATGATGCAATATGGAAACAATATAGCTTACCAAGGACAAGGTGGGATGAATAGTCAATATCAAAAGCCAATACATCAAAAACAGCCACAAGTTAATACGAACCCTTATTATAAGCAGCAAGTTGGAAACATGAGTTCTCACTCAAGACCTAAGCCACCACATGTGCAAACACAAGTCAACCCACAACAGCATCATTACCAAAAGCCTTATTCTCCAGTACAAGGATCGTTCCCTATTCAACAGAAACAATACTCTCCAGTTCAAGGTAATTTCCCTCAACCAATGCAAAACCAAAGAAGACAGTACTCTCCAGTTCAAGGAAACTTCCCTCAACAGATGCAAAACCAAAGAAGACAATACTCTCCTGTACAATCACAGATGAACATACCTAATGGTCATTATGTCAAGAAGATGCCAAAGAGTTTAGGTGGATACCCACAAGGTACTTCTGGTATAAACAACAACAATAACAATGCTAACTTGGGTGCTTCTGGATACAATGCAGGATACCCACAGCAACAGTTTAGATAGATCATTTTGATGTTTGTTTTCAAATATATATATATATATATAGCTTTATGTATTAAAAGTTGTAACTATAAGTTTATGTACTATACACATTTAAGAATTAAGAATAATAAAAATATAGGTGTTATAATTAATCATGTTTAATTTTTGTTTAATTATTTTTTTGTATTATCAGTGCACGTGATATCTCTTATAATTATAAGTCCTTTTTCAAAGAAATAAAATATAAAAATTTTTTTTACACACACTTTTTTTTTAATTTTTTTATTTTTAACAAACGAAGGTAAATGACTTTAACTATAAAATTATTCTAATGTCCTAGATATTATATATATTACACAAGTTCAATAGTAATAAAAAGATTAGAAATTTTTCACTTCTAATTACATCTCTCTCACATTACAACAATTATAAACTACTACTATTGCTACTAATACTAATACTGCTACTCTTGCTACTAACATTTAATAAACTTGATAAATAGTAATACTACACTAGAAGTTAGTAAATTTTTTTATTATTTATATATTGTTGATAATATAATGTAAAATATAATGATACGTAATTCTTTGTTTATATAGAAATGTACTTTGATGTTATATGTTTATGTAACTTCTAAATGACAAACTTCTCTATTCATATATTCTTTACATTTAAATTAAATTTTTAGAGACGGTTTCATTTCAGATTTATTAATCTAGATATATATGAATATTATAAAGAGAACATCTATTAACTCTGCAACAGCAACAACAACTACAAAAAGTTATTAAAGATTTCAAATAAAGAGAAATATGTTATTATACACCATCAAAAGTTAATAAACAGATTCTTAAAAAAAATATAATAATAAATTAATACATATACCAATACAGTAATCAACATAAGCAAAATAGAACAGAAAGAAATAGATAGTTAACCCTTTATTACTTTTTTAAAATAATAATAATAAATAAAACATGTTAGGTATAGTCAGGATTAATACTGCATGTATGAATAAAAGTGCCCTATCAGGTCTGAGATTAGGTTTGACTGTTAATAAAAAACTCACATATTCAATCATATCTAACAACAGGCTTCTATCATATAATAATAAACCCAATCTTTATAATGGCATAAGTCATATAAACAGAAAAGGTTTCTTTATGACAAGCAAAGGGTTGAGTGAGGTTAAAAGTCAGCAAGCTGTAAAGATTGAGCCAACAACAAATAATACTAATCAACAACATAAAGAAGATAAAAAAAATAATGATCAAAGTCAGGGGTCCAGTAAGAAACAAAAATCAAACTTCAAAGAAGAAGTCAAGCGTCTTTTCAAGTTGCTTAGACCTGAGTATAAATGGATAACTTTTGCTGTCATCTGTCTTCTTCTGCAATCATCTTCATCCATGTTTGTTCCAAAGCTAACAGGTGACTTATTGGATCTTTCCAATCAATCAGACTCAGATAAAAAGGTCAACAGTAATGGCAGGATGATGTTTGAACTATGGGGATTGAGTGAACCACAGTTCTTTGGATGTGTGGCTGCTGTTCTTATCACAGGGTGTGTAGCTAATGCTTGTAGATTGATTGTTTTAAGAACCACAGGTGAGAGAATAATTGCAAGATTGAGAACTAGACTTCTCAATAAGATATTTGAACAAGACTCTAAGTTCTGGGATAAAAATAAAACCGGAGATATTCTATCGCGACTTAACTCAGATTGTGTAGTAGTTTCCAGATCATTGACCAACAATATCTCTGATGGTGCAAGATCATTATTCCAGGGGACTATAGGTATTTTTATGATGTTAAGTATCTCCACAGAATTGGCCGGATCCATCATCTTGTTTTTAACTCCTGCAGTGGTCATTTCTAGATTTTTGGGTAAAAGGGCTAAAACAATCTCTAGAAAAGTTCAAGAGAAGATTGGTGAGATTTTGAAAATTAATGAGGCACAACTAAATAATCAAAACATGATCAGAAACTACTCAGCTGAAAGGGTTGAACTTGTAAGATACTCAGGGTCTATTAGAAGATTGTATAGTGAGTCATTAAAGGACGTTATCAACTCCGCCATGGCCCAATCTACAAATCAAATTCTTGGTACAACCTCTCTAGTGGCATGTCTTTTAATAGGTACAAACATGGTTCAGCAGGGATTGTTGACCGCAGGTGAACTGTCTTCATTTGCCATGTATGCAATTTACTCTGCATCTGCCTTTGCTGGTCTTTTCAATTTCTATAATGAAATTAACAAAGGTATAGGTTCATACTCACGTGTCATTGAGATCTATGATAAGAAGCCTAGCATTTCTCCATATAATGGTAAAGTTGAAGTTGAAACTGCTATCCAGAAGTTTGACCCTAAGAAGGAACCTATTGTTGAATTTTCAAATGTTTCATTTGCATATCCAACAAGAAAGGAATCCAGAATATTCAATAATCTAAGTTTCAAGGTTTATAAAGGGGAGAATGTAGTCATTGTAGGTTCATCAGGTAAAGGTAAATCATCTTTATTGAATTTGTTATTTAGAACTTATGACATTGAAAGCGGTTCAATTAAAGTATACAACCATGATATTAAAGACTTTTCCTTGAGAAACTATAGAAGACATGTAGGGGTAGTTCCCCAAGAACCTCCATTGATTGCAGGGTCCATCTTGGAGAATATCACATATGCTTTAAATAATGTAAAGAAACATAAATTTGAACACCCAATAACTCAAACTGCTATAGACAACGCAATCAGCAAGGCCAACTGTTCACAATTTATAGATTCATTCCCAAAGAAGCTTGAAACTCATGTCACAAACAAATCTGGTCTTTCCATAGGTCAAAAGCAAAGATTGGCTATAGCAAGACAGTTCTTAAATGATCCAGAAATTCTCTTTTTAGATGAGGCCACTTCAGCCCTTGATGGTGTAAGTGAGAAAATTGTAGCTACAAATATACAAAAAAGATGTCAAGATGAAGGCAAGACTACAATCAGTATAGCCCATAGAAAGTCAACCATTAAATTTGCCTCAAGAATCTTAGTCTTGGGAGAAGACGGTAATATTGTGGAAACGGGTACGTATGATGAGCTTGTCGCTAATAAAACATCAAAACTAAATGACTTACTTGCACATAATATTAATAATATTTAGTTTCTTTTTTTTTTTAATTTTTGCTTTTTCTTTTTTTTCTTTAAAAGTAATAGATCTCTATATATTGTTTTTATCAAGTTGTTTAATGTGGGTTTTTTTTCTTATCTAGTTTTTTCTAGTTTTTATTTTTATTTCGATAATAATTATCCTTTATATGTAGCTATATTAATGTATATATATAATATTTTATTGTAAATTGAATTAAAATAATTGGAGCTATTGTTCCTGTAATCTCTATTGTCCTATATGTTTCAATCATAAAATCAAACTTAATCATATATATAAATGTAATCAAGTTAAGTTTTCAGTTAATAGATTTTTTATTGACTCTTTGGTAACAACGTTAGAATCTAACACCTCCAACTCATCTGCTGTAAACATGTAATGGAATGTAAAAGTCAGTCCAATACTAATCAATAAGATAATAGGAAATGCGATAGCCACCTTGTCTAGCTGTGATATGAGCACTTCTATTGCGGAGAATGAGTAAGTGATAACCAAAAACAAAAGTATTTTTTTGTTTTTGATTTTAGTCAATGGACCGTTTTTAACATCACTAATTAAATAAATACCTCTTATAATGTTCTCATTACCTAAAAGACCAGTTACACCAAGAATGAAAAACAAAGAGGATAGGACACACTGAGGTATTTGGTTGAGACATATTAAAAATGGTCTACACATACAGATAATCATCATCAATCCTTGTAAAGAATTAGTTAATCTTTGTTCAACTACTCCTGTAATCACCATGCTTGGATGGGATCCTTGATTTACTGATACAGCGCCATCAGAATCATTCACTTTGGCTTTTTCTCTATGTATGTTTTCGTTCAATCCGTGGTGTGATAGACTATTAATATCTGCGTCATCTGATTTTTTGTCTTGAGCAGCATAGTGCTCTTCTGAATCGTGGTGCTCATGATTATCAGTATCCTCTATGTCATCGGTATCGCTGTTATAATGCAAAGAACCCTCCATCAGACTCTTTTCCAAATCGTCAACAGGTTCCTTATTGGCATCTTTAAACTGCAATAGTGTTTCTGTATGTAAAAAACTCTGAGGTATCAAGCAATGACCAGCTGGAAGTCCCAAAACACCACAAAGAACAGTGTGTATACTCAAAATGCAGAAATCCCAGTGATACATTGATTTTTTCTTTAGTTTGTATTCAGCCTTTTGAGCCATTAAAGAAGAAATATTATGATCAAAGAACAACAAGATCCACAATATTATACCAAATGGAAGGGCTAAAAAGACGTATTTCACAGGAAGGTTGTTTTTGACGGCTAACCATGAACTTCTTCCTACATAAGTAGGTTCAAATGATTTGTTTATTTCTAACTTTTCAAATTTCACATAGTCAAAAGCATTTCCGAAGTGAATTACTCCAGACCAAAATATGACTGATGCTATGGTACTATAGTCTCTTATAAATATTCTAATGTTGTGAGTAAAAAGCCTAGTATTTGTGACGCTTTTTGCTAAGATACCAAATATAGTCATGCAAAGGCATACGGTGATATTGGCAAATCCTGAAGCAACATCAGCCTCACTGTCGTTTCCTTTGAATGATAGACCTAGCAATTCACATCCCTTAACTATGTACACGACGTTAATAAAGAACCCAAAGATGTCACAAGGAAATAGAGTCACATATTGGAAAAATACCACAACATTGCATATAGATGTGATGAAGGTTATGATCCCGGTCCAAAGATATACCCAAAACATGAACCCAAGAAAATTAAATCCGTCTGCATATTTCTCCTTCGGCACATTTATGGTTCCGTCCTTATCCATGAATATGGCAAATATCGTGTAACAGATAATACAGCTTGGTGCTGAAACACCAACTATAGAAAGTGGATATCCTATAATACCGAAAAGAAGCCCACTAATACCTTGTGAAAGGAGTATCTCGTTTAAGCCGTAGTTGTGATTGGTTCTATTAAAAAGATCCTGTGCAAAGGCAATGGCGGGAAGTAAGTTATTAAGAAATGTTTCAAGTGTTGATGGAATGGTTCTGTAAGATATCCCGTCTTTCCAATCCTTTATGTATGTTTTCAAGTCCATTCTATCCTCCCAGTCCTTTCTTATACCTATACCAGGCTTCAAAAATTTCATTTCGTTTGTTTGTTGTATATGAATAGTGTGTTATGTCTTAGTTGTAAAAATATAGTATTGCTTTCAGTAAGCTGTTTTAAAAATAGGTAACCAGCCCTTAGATAGGTACGTTTCTATCAAACAGATGTATGGTTTTTATCTTTTTTGGCAGTAATTAAATATGTTGTAGATTGATAATTCAACTTGTATCGTATGTATAGAATTTTAACACCCATAATTAAATGAACACCATTTCATTAGTGTAAAACACTTCATGTCTTTATATATTAATAGATGGAAATCATGTTTATTTTATTTTTTTTTTTGCATTAAACTGATGCCTATTTTAAGATTTTTTTTTTTTTTTTTTTTTTTAGTTAAATGATCACTAAATTCTTGCCCATATCAAGTTTAAACAGAGAGAGAGAAAGAAAAAAAAAACAAGGGGAGACTCATATGATTTCATAAATTATTCGGTTATAACTTTAAAGAAGCTCTTATATCAGAAGAACATTTGTTGTTTAAAACTTAATTAACAAAAGGGATTTGCAACCCCTCTCAATTAAAAGGCTTTTACAAATAGCAAATACAATAGATAGTGTCTTTTATAATAGTCCCGATAAAATGCAACAACATGATTATTCAAATGCATATAGGGGTTCTTTTAAAGTTAAATGAAAAAAAATAATATGCTTAGATACACTTAACAATCTGTGATTCAATGATTATATTCATCTTCTATTACACTACTATTTCTCAGCTCTTTTGAAAAAGAAACAAAACAAATTGGTGACATAAACAAGACGTATTCTCTATAAATAATGCTGAAACACGGTGAGTTGCGAACAATAACTATTTTTTTATTAGCCAGTTCCTCTTATTAACAAAATGAACATCGATTGATAGAGCAGATTAAAATTAAATTTTTCGTTTTTTTAGATATATAAATAAAGAGAAATTAAAAAAATGTTATATTAAAAAGATAAACTATTTCTCTGCAGCAGCTTGGATCAACGCTTTGTAATCATTGATAAAAAATTCATAGAGCTTGAAGCTGGGCCAAACAGTCAATCCATGCCATATAGCATGACTGTCTAGCTGAAGTGAAGGCAAAAAGATATCAAACAGCTCAAAACACATGCTTAAACCTGTGAAGGCAACCAACACCACGGGCATTGCAGACAATTTCAACACATTTACATACTTGTTGTTTCTGTAAGAGAAAAAGTTAAAAACGCCAACTGTGATCAAGATGATGTATTGAAGAACACCAAAAAAGATATTGAAACGCATGTTGTAGGTGTATGACCAGTCAAAGTATAGTCTAATTATATGTGCAGAGAAAATCGCCAGACATGCGACTGCCCCTATTGTGGCTATTGTCTTTTTCTTTCTTCTGATCTCAGACATGCTTTTGCCTTCAATACTTTTTTCATTTCCAGTCTCCCTTTTTTCTTTGTTTTCAAGAGGGAAGAGCAATGTATTCGTAGATGCATATTTACTTGTGGCCCGTACATACTTTGACAATATTAACCTCATGGAGATGGCATAAAATCCTGAAAGGACTGTTCCTCCTGCAAAAAAGTAATCCAATCTCTCAGTGGTCAATGTATCTCTGAAGTGAAAGATGGAGCTGAATGTCCATGCCAGGGAGCCCATGATCGCAACTAATTTGTAGTTGTTGATTAGAAACTTGTCACCTGAGTGTCTGATATTAGGGTTGCTTTGAAGAAGTTTGTTCAATTTTTTTAAAGCTAGGAAATGAGGAACAAAATTGGCTATGGAAAAGACAGTAGACCAGAATTCTTGAATGTAAAACACTCTGATGAATGGCCACTTTCCATGAAACTGCACAATCTTTCTATAATCTCTGTTAATGCCTAGTCGACTTTCTAATTCATGCAGTTTCTCTAATATTGAGGCATGATTTGGTCTGTTAATGAACTTAATATGGTTTTTCTCCAAATCTTCATCATCTAATATGCCGTTTTCCTTTTTGTAGTGATCAAGCATTTCAATCTTTTCGCAATTTTCTTTTATCATTTCTGTTGTCAACTGTTGACAGCTATAGTCACATAAAGCATAGCAATCCCAAAGAAGTAACCTATCAATGAAGTTTGGTGTCACTAAATCAGCAGTGGGTATGTATTCATAAAAGGAAACATCTACATCGTCATCTAGAGGTTCACGTGTCTCTTCACAGTAATTGGCTTCGCAATTGTACTTACACTGAATCTGTTCCGGATACCAATCACCAGGAGAGCACTTGGATACTGCTATAAGCGCAGCAAGGTATAAGTATATTTTATATTTGCTTTTGTTCATTCTTTTGTTTTTAGTTCTATCTATGTCTTTTATATTAAATAATTTAAGTCAGTTTGTAAACTTTTTTTTTAACTGTTCTAGCTTTCTAGTGATATGGTTTTGTAATGGTACTTTGTATAACGGGTTTGTTCAATATCTATAAATGGATCAATTTTTTTTTCTTATATTATTATATCTTATGTTTACTTTTTGGTTCATTTATTTACACTCTTTTTTATATAGATATTACATAAAAGGCTATCGACTTTCATTAAAAACAAATAAAGTATAACTAATGTTGATGTGATTATGAAACTTTTACAGTCTGTTGCAATGTGAAAATGTTGAATGCTGATCACAATAAATTAAAATGTCTCTTATGTTTTTTGTTTTTTTTTTTCGGATCTTTTTTCAACCTAACAATTCTAATAATAGCATGAAAATAATAATAAAAGTAAATTTTGCTTTTCTCTTTTCCATACAAAAAGAGCGAATGTTAATCACGAGAAATCTTTTTTTTTTTTTCTCATTCATATATATATACATAAATTAAAACAAAAACAAAAATAATAAAAATCAAGAACGCAATAAGAGATCTCTTATGTTTATAAGCCAGCTTTTTATAGTTAATGTTGAAAAGCTATGTTCTATTTGTCTTCTGTCTGAAATGGTTAAAGCAGAGTTTTTTTTTTTACAAACCCAATCCACAAGTTTCCATTCATTTGTGTTGGTATTTCTCTTTTGTATTGTTACATAGTATCTATCTTCAAATGTGAATCTAAGTTGGTGGCTGTTGTGAAGAAGAGTAATTTTTAAGTCCAATAGCTGTAGCTTTATATTGGTTTCCAGGTTGATTCTATCTATGTTAGTTTCCTTAAGTTTTACAGTCTCATCAAGCAACGTCCTTCTCTCATCTAGCTGGATTCGAAGCTCATTTTCGATATAATCATCAATTTCTTTGATTTTCTCCTTGTATATTTGAATTTGTGTATTGAGATCTTCGATATGTCGTTTCTTTATAAGATTTACACTCTCGTATTTCTCGTTGAGAACTTTTAGTCTTTCATCTAGATCATTAATTTGTTTTTTCAGCTCTATAATATGAATATCCTTCTCATCTTTCATTGGATTTTCATTTGGATTTGAGGCATTATTGTCTTCCTTGTGATGATTTATTATATCTTTGTATTCCTGTAATTGCTTGTATTTAGTTTGAAAAAGTCGTTGTCTTATCAAATCACCTATAATCTTATGGTTAATGGTATTCACTCTCTCATCTATATCTTTGGATATGTCCTCAAAGTCATTGTCAAGAAAGGGTTTATCTATAGAATCTGAAAGATCTTGCCCATTGACTATACTTTTATCAAAGGGAGTATAATTAGTTGCGTGGTCGGTAATATTAAATATATTACTGGTGGTGTTCATTGATTTCTTTATAATATTCGCAGGTCTATCTCCTGTATTTTGTCTTTTTTGTTTCTAATACTGTTTTTAATTATTTCGTTTTTATTGTCAAATTCGGTTGTTTTATTTTTCTTTTTTTGTAAAACAATCCATCTTTCTTTCTTTTTCTCTCTTTGTTTGTTTTCCTTATTCTATTTTTCTCTATCAAATTGTTTGTAAGATGGATGATAAAAAAAAATAAAAACAAATGATTATAATATTAAGTTTATTTTTTTTTAAACTTATAAAAATTGTCACGTGTGTAATATTCACGTGCTCTATGCTTTTTTATTTATTTTTTTTTTCTCTTTTTGTCTGTTTGTTTATTAGTAACTATACCAGCTCCATTGTCTTTATTTTTTTTGATGATTAACCGTTTTGTTCTTTTCCTTTTTTAATATAGCATCTATTCTTTAGGCGTATTATTTATATTTCAGATACTGAGTTTTGATAAACAATCAAACAAAAAGTAGCAAGAATGAATTAATAAGTTAGTTTTGTTTTATGTTATATTATAGCAAATTAAAATTTTTATGTATATATATATGTATGTATGTTTATATAGTTTACTATATTTTTAATTAAAAAAATATTTTTTGTAAGAGATATCCGAGAGTTATAGTTTTGTTGGCTTGATGTTTTTCATTCATTTTTATTTTGTCATTATTCATTTAATATTCATCATCTTCATTATAGTAGTATCTGTAGTAAGCATCTAATTTTTGAACATTCTTTTTATAGTCCTTGGAGCAAGCGTACTTATTTTCCAGTGCTACTTCTTCTCTAACATTTTGGTCTATGTTGGATGGTTGGTTGTTAATAGTGTTGGTTTCAGTATTTAAAGACATTTTTATTGTTTTTCGTTTTTAATTAATTCTTTCTGTAATGGTTTTCTGTATAGTTGTTATTATACTAATATAATATAAGTTTAACTTTCTTGTATGGTTTTTTTATTTATTATCTTTTATAATATATATATATATTTAAATAAATATTAAAAAGATTATTAATGACAATAAATTAAATTTACAAATTCAACCCTTGTTTATATATAATTGACATTATTGATAACCTCCTCTTCTCTTATCTTGCTTTGCTGTCTAAATTTGTATATTTGCTAGAGGAAATGATAATAATTAATATAGTTTCATCATTATTCTTATCTACTAAAAGTTATTAATTCTTTGTTAATATAAAAAAATTCCTTTGTTTGTGTAAATATGTTTATACTGTTATTTTTAGTTTTATAGGAATAATGTGTTCCGTTAATATATCTATATTATAATAGTACGATAGATAGAGAGAGATTGAAGTGGGATATACAGGTGGGGAACTGTATAAGTGGTGTGTTTAAAGAGAATAAAAATAAAATGAAACTGTAAATAACTAACAACAAAGAGAGAGAGAGAGAAAAAAAAAGATATATTTCTTTTTTTTTTTGTTTTTGTTGTTAACCGATATATCTTTCCATGTATCCAATAAATACGTGTATCAATTAACTAATTTATTATTTTTTCTTTTGTTTAACCCTCTTTCCCGCTATTTTAATATATATATATCTCGCTTTTCTGTTTTCCCTAGCCCCCCCCCCTCTCTTCAGTGTAACAAAAAAAATTTAATACATATATTATTTTTTTTTTCTAATTAAGCTATATCAACATATTATTATCTCCTACGGATGATATATCACTCCTCTTTACTCTTTTTGTAAATACCAACAATATTTTCTATCTCCTCTTTTCTAATATATCACTAGGTAATATTTTACATCATGTGATTAAGGGCTTTTTATTTTGTAAGTATCATTTTTAACTATATGAAAGTTAAAATAAATAAAACTATTATCAATATATGTGTATTAAATTGCACGTGATATGCATACGTGTCATGTGATAGTATCTATATCTTTTTACTTTTTTTTCCCCCCCCCCTATGTCTTTACTCTATATCCGATTTTATTATCTTTTATCATTCTTTTTTCTTTTTTTTAATCTTTGAGGGGAACTATTTATAAGGGGTGAACTTTATTAACTTTGATGACACATTTATTCATTGTTTTTTTTTTTCAACAGTTATATTTATCTCTTTTAAAGACTAAGTAAAAATAATAGCTTTACAATAAAAATAGAAGTTTTTTTACAACTAGTTAGTTATTTAGACTAATCAATACATAAGTGATACCTTAAATAACCTATTAAAAAAATAATTTTTTTAAAAAAAAAACCTTAATTAATTAAAACGATACTTAATATACGAACTCGATTTACTAGTCCCCTTAAAAAATTATCATTCATATTTATCTTCCTAAACTGTTGATACAAGTATAAGATATTTATGTATATATCTATCTACATATAACAGGTAATTTCCCCCACAGGTTTATATCTTTAACATGCTATAAAACATATACATATATATAAAGAGAGAGTATACTACTTGATTTTTAAAATCGTTTTTGGTTTTATCATCTTTATCGACTTCTATCTTTATATCATTATGTCATATTACATTTCTATTGTTAACGTTAGTTTTATTAGAAGTCACTATTAAGAACCCATCCACTAATATAGATATATATCCCCTTATATATAATATTAATTTAAATTTTTAAAAAAATAAACCAATAAATAAAAACGAAAAATAATAATAATGTCTGATTCTGAGCAATTTGTTGAAAAAATCATCAAAGAATTAGAGGTTGATGGTGACTTGTTAAAAAAGTTAACTGACCTCTATATGGCTTCAATGAAGGGAGGTTTAGAGCACAAAGCATCTGGTCATGACTTTATGCCTATGATCCCTACATACATTACTTCTTTGCCTTCAGGTTTGGAAAACGACAACTTGATCGCTTGTGATTTGGGTGGTACTTCCTTTAGATGTCTCTTTTTATCCTTGAAGGGAAACTCAAAGTACGAAAATGTAGTCAAGAAATGGGACATTCCATCAGACTACTTAGCTGAGGAGGGTGAAAATCTTCCAAGCAATGCCCTTTTTGATTACTTGGCTAAGAAGATTCTTTCCTTTGTCAAAAACTTGCACTCTGATGAAAACCACAAGGATTACAGATTAGGTTTTACCTTCTCTTATCCTGTTGAACAACATGAAATCAACAAAGGTACATTGATTAGGTGGACCAAGGGTTTCCAAATTAAAAGTGTTGTCGGTCAAGATATCATCCAGTTGTTACAGCAATCCCTTGACAAATACTTGAAGAGAGACTATGCTGATGATCATTTCTCTGTTGAAGTTGTAGCCTTGAGTAATGACACTACCGGTACCTTGTTGTCTGGTGCTTATACTTCCAAGTACAGTCTCTCTGATGTTGTTGACCCTATTATGGGTATCATCTGTGGTACTGGTTTTAATGTTTGTTACATGGAAGATTTGAAAAACATCAAAAAACTTGAACCTGAAATCATGGAAAAGCTTACCAAACAAGGCGCCACTGAAATGTGCATCAACACAGAGTCTGGTTCTTTTGACAACAATTTGGAATTGCTTCCAAACACTAAGTATGATCAAATCATTGATAAGGAATCCACTAACCCTGGATTCCATTTGTTTGAAAAGAGAGTCTCTGGTATGTTTTTGGGTGAGATATTGAGATTGATTTTATTGGACATGATTGACCAAAACTTGCTTTCCAAGCCTAGTGACAATACCAAGATTTCTCAAAAGTTAGGCTTAAAGTCTGAAGTTCTTTCCCATATTGAAATCGATGACAGTCAAGAATTAAAGGAAACTCAACTATACCTCACCCAATCTCTTTCCTTAAACACCACAGCTTCTCAAAGGGCTCTTATCCAAAAGATCGTTAGAGCCATTTCCAGAAGAGCCGCCTACTTTGTCTCTGTTCCTATTGCTGCCATTATCATCAAGACCGGCAGATTGGATGAAAACAGTACTAAGTACAAGTATCACCAAGAACTTGAAATTGCCTGTGACGGGTCAGTAATTGAATACTACCCTGGTTTCAAGTCCATGGTCAGACATGGATTGGCTATTGGTGCCTTAGGTCCTGAAGGTGAAAGAAGAGTCCATATCTCAATCGCCAGAGATGGTAGTGGTTTGGGTGCTGGTTTAGCCGCTGCCTCAGTCAAAAAGTAATTTTCTTTTTTAGAAAAAAAATCTTTTCACTAATACATATTATATATATATAAATATATAACGTATGTTCAGTTATGACGAATATAATGATCAATATATAATATTTTTCTCTTTTTTTTTTGCCAATATGATTTTAAAAAGTTGTGTTTTTTTTAATTTTAACTTATATCATTTCAAAATGTAGGTTGTAATGTTTGCCTTTTTACAAAAGATTATATACAAGTACTACATTTTGTCAGATAACAAAAAAAAGTAGTACTTTTACTTTTACATTCATGATATTTATTTTCAAAAATCTCATCTATTTACATGAAAAGTTATGGATTCCTCGTGTTTAGTTTATTTCGGTTTCTGTTTTTATTTTTGCAAGAATTCCACAATTTCCTTATTTGTTTCCGTAGGATTGTCCAAATTTAAATTGTGGCCCGCATTTGAGATAAAGCGGTGATTTTTGAACTCTGATGCAGGATCCTTATTCATCCAGTCGTATTGCCCATATACAATTTCTATTTTATCTTGATTGGCATCAATCTCTTCCATATAATCTAATATTGGATCATATGAAGTCAGGTATTTTGTGAAAAAACTGTTGAATAAAATTTTAGATATTAATAAATTTGAGTCACTTTGTTTGTAGATGTTTTCAAAAGCATGGTGTCTAAAAATAGGATCCTCACGCTTGTATCTATTTTCAAAGAATGATCTCAACAGACGAACACCCCATGGACCTAGTGCTAAAATTGCACTGATTTGATGTTCCAGTAAAAACTGTGGTATCTTTCTGTCTGGCAAATATGTCCATGAAAGTGGATCTTTCTCCACTTCATATTCTGTTTTACACAATATCAAATTATTAATTGACCAAAGATTCTTTTCTGCTCCCAGAGGAGATAATAAAATAAGTTTGTTCACTACATTTGAATTTTTCAACCAGTAATGGAAGCCAAAGTACCCACCAAAGGAATGTGCAACAATATTAATTTTCTTAAGCTTTTTGTCTTCCTCAGTTTCTTTGATATTACTAAAAGCGTACCCGTTTTTGAAAGTTCCATAACTCATCTTAGGATTTTGTCTTATATCTCTTAGCCAGTCATTTAACATATCATTAAAAAAATCATTTCTAATTTCATTAAACATGTTTTTATAGCCGGCACTATCTAATTGATGAAGTATTTTGAATTTCTTTCCGCCTTCAAAAAACTTTATGTCTATTGCCCTCGTTGGCTCATTAACCGGGTTCACCAAGTCTCTAAAATATGTAGTATTACCATGGCCAGGCAAATCAATCATATAGATATACTTGTTCTTTTCTAGAAGCCCAGGAATGTTTTTGTAGAAATGCATTGAAGATGTCAAATATCCATGAAGCAAAACTAATGGTGTTTCAATTAGTCCTACATCTTGTGAATTTTTGTTTTGCTTTGACGAGTCATGGGTGTTTCCTAAATTTTCAAATCTCCAAGTGTTTATCCCATTAGAAGTTTTGAATGTTTTGATATCAAAATTCAAATTCCTTTTCTTTAGTTCAGGCTCAATCAGTTTCTTGACTATATAACCTTGTCCTAACTTCAGGTAATCATCAGGTATCTTGCCTTTCCTTTCAGACCATGTTTTGAAATCATTTTTAAATGTGAATAGTGGTTTGCTGGAAGTCTGCTGAGGTTTTGCAAAAAATGACCGCGCTATAGCTATCAGCTTGTTGTTTTTCGGATTAAACGAAAAAGGCATCGTAATTAACTTAAGGCCTGCTCTATGAAAAATTATATTCGGTTTATCTTTACTTATAATTTATTACTAATTATTAAAATCTTTAAGTATATATCTTCTTGCATGTAATCTAAATATATTTTCTCAGAAATTATAAATAATAAAGATAAAACAGAAACATGAATTTTAAAAAAATGGGGAGGAAAAAAAATTTTTTTTATTTGGTTTAAAGATATTTTTGGAGGGATACTAAGTAATGCTTAATCTCTTCGCCCAAATTAATATCTGGTGATAGAAATCAGATCTCATATATAATTACAATTATCATTTATAAAAAAATAAATAGATAATTTAAACCACTCAAGCATTATTAATAAATATAAAGGTCCTACAAAACCATATCTAAAAAGGAAAAAATGTTTGGCTTTGCGAAAAAACTTGTTAAAAACTTGGAACAATCTGTAAATGAAACTATTCAAACAATAAACACCAGAAATAATACTGCTATAACGGATTCCTACTTCCATTCTATACCGGAGTCTTTATTAATTAAATACTATGACTCCTCAAACAATTTAAAGATTATTTCTAATGTCGATCAGTTATACGGATTACGTGTTGTGCATTGTGAAGATTACCAAATTCAATTAACTTCATTTTTTGACTACATTATAGGGGTCAATGACATGCCTATTCCTGTTGTTTTCAATGAGTATGGTTATATGGTTGTTGACTACACAGCTTTATACAAACTGTTCAATGAATGTGTCATTAACAACCAAGCTATAAAACTTAATATTTGGAGCGGAAAGGGAGGTTATTACAGAGAAGAATATTTCCAATTACAGCAAAGTGAAGAACTGCAAGAGATTGATATCTCAGAGCAAACCGAACAAACTAATCCTATGTTTTTAAGTGTAGGCTTTAAAGTTCAATGGCAACCGTTGATTGCTGCCACTTATACTTACCATATAGTTGCAATCACGGATGATTCCATAAACAAAGGAAGATTGATTGCCGATAAGGACTATGTTATTGGATGCCAAGAGGGTTTGTTATGCACTGGAGGAGAGAAACTTCTTTACAACATTTTACAAAGCAAGAAAAACCAAGAAGTAGAACTATATGTTTATAATAGCGAACATGATTGTGTTAGAACAGTGAGTTTCCTTTTGGATGATAGGGCTAAGTTAGGCTGTAATGTGGGATATGGATACTTGCATAGAATACCAATTCCTAGTGAAGTGCAGCAATCACTTGCTGCTGCATCTTCAGAAAACACGAACAGCTTAAGTGCAAATGCAAGTAATATCAGCAGTGAGCCAGAGCAATATAAGCCTTCCAACCCTGAGGATATTTTACAAACACCAATGTTAACACAACAAAAAACAAAAGAGCCTGAAATGAAAGCAGAATTCAAACCGCTATCATTTGAACAGCAAATTCTTAACAACAATAAAAAGAAGCACAGTAAAGCTTCTGCTCACTTGGATGCCTCTCTTTTATCGCAATTACAAGAACCTAGCGAAGGAAGCAACTATAGCTCTACCGTTGAAAATGGTGCTGTACCTCCGCCACCTATTATCCATAAATAAGTTGTTTTTATATACTTAGCAGTATAACTATTGAATTTAATCTTTTTATTTTTTTGTTCTTGTCTTGTTTGAATTCTTTATCAATATAGTTTTATATGAGATTTCATTGCAAACTTCCACCAAGAATTGTATATCTGTGATAAATCAATACGTGCACTACCATAACTCTTGTTTAAAGTCACGTTTTTTTTAACTCATGTAATAAAAAACATTGTTTACATTAATTTATAAGTAAATTATAGCTGTAAAATTAAATTTTGCTTATTAAGTTTAATTAAATGTTAACCATTAAAAAATATAAAGCTAACTTAGTTGTTAAATGTAAACAAAGACAGAATTTATTTATTTTTAGTACGATATTATCGATGGCTATTACAATTGAACATTAAAGAACAACAGTCCACAAGTAAAACAAGAACACTACATAGATAGATAAAGAGCAATGATTTGTATTAAGAACATAAAATAGACTATGCATGTTATTGTTCAAAATTAGCACGTTATTACTCAATTTAGACCTTTTAAGATTTGGTTATCTGTGCGAAATATTTGCCATTTTGTCCTTCCAAAAGACCATTATAGGTAGTTTTTTTGTTATCTTTACTATGAATTGTAGCTATATTTCTACTTTGAGTTTTTGATTACATGTCGGATATAAAACGTGAAAATAAAACATTAATCAATTATTTTCTGGAAAAAAAAAATTATCCCAAATCTGTGTGTGTGTGTGTATTTATTTGCCACTCAATTAATTTTTATATGCTAATAAAAGAATAATAATAAGAAAAAAAAGTTTAACACCCTTTTTGTCTTCTTGGTTTATTTTTAAACAGATATGTGTGGCAGTAGAAAAGAAAGAACAAACAAGTTACGTGTTCAAAGTGTTTGGAAATAATGTCATTAAAGAAGTTTGTTCATTTATAACAAATAATTTTTTTGATTTGTTAATTTTAATTACAAGTTTATATTTAACCTTAATCTTATATGTAAAAGAACTCTCTATAATTACAGAATAAGAGTTTTCAAACCAAGTTAAGAGCTTTTATCATTTGTCACCGTTAGTATATAAGTAGCATCGTTTACTCACTATACATATTTATACAACAATTGAATTTTTTGCATTATAAAGTACTGTGACTTTAAACAAAACTAGAAAATTTGCACTTAATTTTTCCAAAAAACACAAATAAACTCTGAATTTAATCAAGAATAGTTAATTTCAATCACCATATACCCTTTGATTAATTTTTTACATTAGAATAAAAAAAAAATGATTTTCAATAAATCCAAAGCCACCACTTTAGCCGCCATTGCTTCATTGGCCACTAACACTTTAGTTAAAGCACAAGAACCTGGCAGTGCAACTGCTCCTGAAGATTCATTAGTTGTCAAATTAGACAACGAATCATTCAAGGACTTTTTAGATAACAACGATTTAGTCTTGGCTGAATTTTTTGCCCCATGGTGTGGTCACTGTAAAACATTAGGCCCTCACTATGTTGAAGCCGCTAAGATCTTACATGAAAACTATGAAATTCCTATTGCCCAAGTTGACTGTACAGAAAACCAAGAATTATGTATGGAACATGGTATTAGAGGATACCCAACTTTAAAGGTCTTTAAGAAGAATGGTGAAATTGTTTCTGATTACCAAGGTCAAAGAACAAGCGATGCCATTGTACAATACATGATTAAGCAAGCCCTTCCTGTTGTCAGCGAATTCACCAACGCCACTGCTTTAAACGACTTTGTTTTATCTCAAGGCGGTAACGTTATCGTCGCTCAATACAATGCCGTTAATGGTGTTATGAATGACACTTTCTACAACATTTCTGAAACTTTGAGAGATGACTACGTATTTGTAAACTACAAGGACGAAGAAAGTTCAGGTAACTTATCTGTCATTGTTCCAAAGCAAGGTTCTGTTTCCTTTGAAATTGATGTTACAGATTTATCTCAAGATAAAGCCATTGAAACCCTTACCCAATTCATTGAAGTTGAAAGTAAGCCTTACTTTGGTGAAATTGACGGATCCACTTATGAATCATACATGAATTCTGAAGTTCCATTAGCATACTTCTTCTACAACAATCCTGAAGAAAGAGCCGCTTATGAAGAATTATTCATTGAACTAGGTAAGACTCACAGAGGTAAATTAAACTTTGCAGGTTTAGATGCTAGCAAGTACGGTAAACATGCTGAAAACTTAAACATGAAAGAACAATTCCCATTATTTGCCATTCATGAAATCGAAAGCAACTTGAAATATGGTATCGATCAATTACCAGAGGGAGAAATCACTGAAGAAACTCAAATTGTTTTGAAACCTGAAGAAATTAAAAAATTCGTTGACTCTTACTTGGCCGGTGAAGCTACTGCCATTATTAAGTCTGAACCAATTCCTGAAGAACAAGAAACTAACGTCATCAAGGTTGTTGGTAAAACTCATGATGAAATAAGATTCAACCCTGAAAAGGATGTTTTAGTCGAATACTATGCTCCATGGTGTGGTCACTGTAAGAAACTTGCTCCTCTATATGAAACATTAGCTGATATTTATGCTTTAGATGAAGATGCTAAGTCTAAGATCACCATTGCTAAGATTGATGGTTCCGCCAACGATGTTTTCGGCATTGAAATTACCGGTTTCCCAACTTTAGCACTATACCCAGCTGGTGATTTAACTAAGGAACCTATTATTTACTCAGGTTCAAGAACTTTAGAATCTTTCTTGGATTTCATCAAGGAAAATGGTTCTCACGGTATCGATGGTTCTCAAATTTTAGCTGATAACACACCAGTTGAAGAAGAAGACGAAGAAGTTGTTGAAGCTGAAGAAGAAGCTGATGAAGAAGATATTCCAGTTCAAGATGAATTATAAATCACTTAATTTTATATATAGCTTAAAAAAAAATATCTTTTACCCTTTTTTTTAAAACTTCAGTCATAAACTTTTCTAAATAATCAACCGCATTTGTTGCAGATCGTGTGGTAAAGTAGTGCATAATTATTTTTAACAGTATACTGTCTTTAAGAGAGAAAAAGAAACACTCCAGAAAAGATTATCACATATTATCATCTGCTGTATTTTCTTATCTTTTTTTCTTGCTGACTCAGTAGTTCATTAATAGATGTTGTTGTTCCACTATAGAGGTTTATGAAATGAATAATGCTATCGCTCTTTTAAAACTGTAATAGCACAACAACTTCTAGAACATAGTGGTAAAGTCACGTTTTTTATCAAGTTTTTTTTTTTTGCTCATTTTTTTTATTGGCCAAAATCGTTGATAATTACTAAAGCATAAAAAACAAACACCTTATGAGAATTTTAAGGTTTCAACGAATTTGAGAAAAAAAAAAGTCATACAAATTTGTCAAGATATGCACAAGCAACATAAAAACGGAAGAAGAGCTATATAAAACTTTGAATAAGTTTATTTTCTTTTAACATTATAACAACCAATTTAAGCTATATCATTAAATCAGTAATTACAATATTAATCAAAGCTTACTGGTTTAAACAGATTACATTACATCTGAATTAAACAGCAATATCAAAGCACAGTGCATGAATAGTATAATTTATATGATTTGCTGCATCTTTATTTTTTAGTTTTATTAATTACTACTTTGAAATTAAACCTAGCTTTTGAAACCGGAATAGGGCTCTACTTATAAATAATTATAGTATTTACAGAACTACCTATACAGATTATAAATTTTAAAGTAGAAACTTCACACTGCTTACTCAACTATAACAATATATAATACCTCATCGACCTAATAATGGGCCATTACACACCACCTCCAGGCGAAGAAAATAGAGCCAAACCACAAATTGACCAAGCTCCACCGTCAGACAATAGAGGAGAAAACGATGAAAAAGAGAACGTGCTATTTTATGCAAGACCATCGATTGGGCTCCGATTATGGGGTCCTTTAGTTCCAGCTTCGGACTGTAACTGGGGACTCTGGCTTTTGACAGGGACTCAGTTTACTGTTGGATATTTGTTCTTAAGAAAATTCAGAACTTCAATGAAACAGTACTTTTTAAATAAGCCTATCACCAAACAAATTAAAGATATACCGTCGTTGAATAGATTTTCAAATGACTCTACGGGTACTATTCAATTCCTCAAACAGTCTAACATATCATCATTAACCAGAAATAAACATACTGAGCTTGTTCAAGGCCATTTTGGTGGTGCACAAACATTCCATATTCAAGGAGTTCCTACCAGATGGGAAAAGCTCATCTCAGCATATAAAAATAGCAAGTACAAAAAAATAATAGGTACATTTTCAAGATTTGTTTATATCTTTTTAGGGTCCGTATTAACATCGCTATCTGTACTTGAAGCTATGAGACTATTGTTATTAGATTATGATCCATGGGCTGAACAAGCAAAAGCAGCCAGAGAACAGCAATTTTACAATGACGCAAGCACATACTATAGAGAGGGAATTGACCCATCAAAGACAAGAATACGAGTAAAAGATCCGTCAACAGGAAAATTGATTGATATAACCAATGACGACACTTTAAGAAGCAATATTGCAATGGCTAGAGCAGGAGTTCTTCACAACAAGCTATTGTTTGAATGGTTTGGCCCTCTAAATATGAAACATTTTAATTTTGATGATTTCTTAACATTTATTGAACAATACGAAGCCAATAGATTAGCAATGAAAGAAGCAATGCTCATAGATCCTAAGAGAGCATTAAAAGAAAATGATATACAAAATTGTAAAAAAATGGAACTTTCTTTGGACCAGAAAAACAGACAAACTAGGGAAAATATGCTAATGAACAGTCAGTCTTCTTTTGCAAACATCAGGTTTTCAGATCTCTCCCCTGTAAATGACATTGCAAATCAACTAAAAATTACCTCAAACAATGGTCTAGAATCTCTTGGTAATAAGATGGTTGGCTCTGTTAACAGCAATACTGTTCCGTCTTCTGTAGTAATTTTACCTGCGAATGCCTCAGACGCCGATCATATGTCATTCGTTGACACTTGGGAGGTTAATGAACCCTGGAATAAACTAGGACTGGATATTCATATGAGTTCAAGATTTATTCCTTCATCTACAACACACGAACCAAGTACTGAAACTGATGATAATGGCAGTGCAAACTGAATGATCAATTATAATAAACCATAAGATTTTAAAATAAAATGACGAAAAAAAATAAATATATTTAATGCTTGGAAGAAGAGTGTATACCCCTTTAATAATACATCTAGATTTATTGACCAAAGCTAGTTGAGAAAAATTCTTTTACGAAAAATGGACCAATAAAAAGAAATAAAAAAATGAAAATAAGCAAAAGCTAAAATTGTAAATAGCAACATCATGTCCTAGTAGCAACCCTTTTTTCATCACTCTAAATTTATGATTAAAAGTATGACACCAATATTTTTTAAAGCCATTTATTCATGACTCTTACATTCACTCAACTCAGTTTTACTTATTTATTTATATGAAATTATATATATCTATTTACATTAATTTGAATGATATATCATATCGTGCCTAGTGTTGTTTATAACACTCAAAATGGTGCATGTTTGCGGCTTGTATCATTCTTAGTTCTTTTGTAATTTCTAATTCATCAACAATTGAACCTGTTTTAATTAAAACGTGACTTACACTTTTTCAAAATTAGCTATAAAATTTTTTGTTTTTAAGAATAATTTGTTTGAATTTTATTTAGAGAATAATAAATTTATAATAACACACACACAGTTTCAACATCCTTTCGCAACCTTTGTTTAAAAGCTCCAAAATATCATAGAAATATACAAACTATTTACTTTATACATTAATAAATCTCAAGTATAAAAACCAATCCTATAATAAACAAACAATTTTTAATAATCTTTTTTTTTTTTAGGTATTGTTATTATATTGATATAAATATTATTAAAACAACTGAAAACCCCAATTATAAAGTATAATATACGGTTGCTTTAATTCTAATTTAAAAAAAATATAAAAGCAACACGAAAATTAATAGGTTAATTTTTATTTATTTTGGAGATTTCAGTTTGTAGCTAAAACAAAACACTTTGAATATAATTAGCCACCACCACATATAATGAATACAAAAGATTCCGTTATCGTGAAAACGTTTATAGCCATATTCGCTTTTATTTCCCTGACCGCTGCAGTATTTTCAAATGAAGCATATGTCAAAGATTGGCATTTAGAGTCCATAGGAAATGGAATAAAGCACACTTTTCTAAACAACAACAACACTGAGCTAGTCTTAATATCCAATGATAACTTAATATCATTTATAAACACAAAGAACGGTAAAATCATATATAGAGAATCCAAGTATGCTGAAAACGAAGAGGCCAACATAGATTTCAAACTAATGGGCGAAAATGTAGCTGTTCTCAATTCAGCTGAAAAAGGCTCTGTTGAATTTATCAACTTAGACACAGGTTTGATCCAAGTTCAAGGATCAGATATTGATAAAAACTCTTTAGAGTCTATCAACAAGTATTCACCAAACCTAGCCAAGTTATCATCTGACAGCGGCTCTTTGAGTTTGAAATTAAAACAAGATGATGGAATGTACATATTTAATTATGAATTCAAAGATGAAGAATTATTTAAAAATGCCAGCAGTGAACATCTTGAGGTTAACTTTGTAGATTTTAATGTGGAAAAGCGCAGATTTACATTTGTAATAACTGATATTATTTCTGATGACATTTACTACTTGCAATTTGCCAATGGTAAGATTTACAATTCATGGGTTAGAGACAATTCAATTGCCAGCATTACTGCTTTTACAGTTATAGACCCATCTCATGCAGATACCTCCAACTTACCAAGAGACTTCTTTGGTAATGAAACAGAGAGCTTAAGCGCTAGCGAAATTTTTGGAAACTATATGAATAGAGTATCAACAACTTTGGAAGCAATTAAAAGAAATGTATTTATTGAGAGAAAGTACAAAATTACCACATTTTTCTTAGATTTATTCACTGAAGACAAGTCTCCGGAAGCTATTTCCAAAAGAGATATGATGTTTGGTTTCACCAAATACATCATAGCCGTTAATGACAAGGGCTTAGTAATTTGTATTGATATGAATACTGGTAACATTGTTTGGAAACAAAAGTACGTCTTTGATTCCACTGTTATGGGGTTGGCAATTAATTCCAAGTCCGAGTTATATGCTATCAGCAGTGAAGCCACTGTTTACAAATCTGAGCCATCTGATTTGGCATCACCTGTCGTATTTTTATCTGAAGGTAAGTTGAGTGAAAAGAAAACTGCTATAAAAACATGCAGTAATCTTGGTACTGAAAATATTTTAGTAACTTTCGAAGATGATACTCAAGAAGTATTTTCAAGTGATAGTGCCTTTGGAATTAACACTGATGATATTATTATAAAGAAAGATTCAAAGAAAGTTACTGCATTCTCAGGCAAGCCTATGAAGAAATCATGGACATTCTCAGTTGATGAAAACTCCTATATATTAGATGTTGCCAACAAGGACTACGACGAAAAGGTTTCAAATCTTGCTATTGTATATGGTAAGAACTCTTTATTTAAGTATTTGGAATACAGCTTGGTTGCCATCGCTTCAGTTGATGCTGAAACCAATATTGTTACTATCGATATTATAGACTCTAAATCAGGATCTATACTAAAAAGTATAATCTTAAATGACAGATTTAACCAAGAAGTTATTGACACTAAGCAACCTTTTAATTTGTTATTTGGAGAGAACTGGATTATTGCCACTTACAAATCTCTAAACTCTGTTTCTGAACAAAAGATTGCTGTTATTGATCTCTTCCATAGAAACTCTAACAAGAAGGTTGTTCAAAAGCTAGCAACAGACTCAAGCAATGAAGAAGATGAGCCAATTGAATTTTTGCTAAACACTTTTATCTATCCCGAGACAATCAGTAAAATTGCTTTAACCAAAACTAAGTATGGTGTTGCTACCAAAAACATCATAGCTAAGTTGGGTAATGGTCAAATTACAACCATTCCTAAATCTGTCGTCAATAGTAGACGTAAACCAGAGAAGGAAATGACCGATGAGGAAAAGACTGAACCATTTATGCAACCATATCACCAAGTCATTCCTATAAATGATATCTTTGTCATAACTCATGAGAGAGACATGCTATCATTAAATGAAGAAACACTATTCTCAATTCCAACACATATGGAATCAACCACTTATATCTGTGATATAAACTCTGCTGACCTTTTCTGCAGCAAATTTGCTCCTTCTGGTGAATTTGACACTTTACAGTCCAACTATCAAAGAAACCAAATTATCCTCACAGTTTCCGTGCTATTCCTAGCCTTGTACTTAGTTCAACCTATGGTAAAAGCTAAGCAATTAAAATTGAAGTACTATATAAGTTAACCTAAAACAGAAGATTGAAGAATCGATTGTTTTTTGATTAAATAACTATAATTTAGAGTAATGATATCCAATGAAAAAGATACTAGTTTTAATATTTACTCCGTTAACTCTTTTTTATGTGTTAGTAATTTCTGATATCGTTTAAACAATTAGTTTTTTAGTTCTATAAACGTCATGTGATACTTGTTAAAAAATTTACGTATCGAACTCCTTATTAGTGTGGCTTTATTTGTATATGAGAGCAAAGGATTTTATTATTTTTTTTTTTAGAGAAGAAAAAAAAATATCCTTCACTAAATTTAAACAATAAAAAAAACAATGTGTGTGGGAAATTGAAATATTTTATTATTTTTTTTTTTCTAATGATATTAGAGTAACACACGTTAATAAGCCTTTATTTTATTTCAATTCTTTTTTTTATATAAAGTTTAATTGAATCTTCTATAAAGAGTCAGTACTTTATTTAGACAATGTTGCTTTTTTAAGAAAAATAGTTGAAAGCAGAAAGAGATTCATATATATAGAAGAAACCAATACCTTACTAGTATTACAAATTATAAACACATTATAAATCAACATGAAATTGAGTCTAGCTTTATCTGCTTTAACTGCCTGTGCATTTTCCTTATCCCAGTGTGGAGAATTGAAGGAATTAGAGATTAAAACCGTCAAGGCTGTTCCTAACTGTGAAAGAGTTGCCCAAAAGGGAGATGTTATTGCTGTACACTATACTGGTAGTTTACTATCTGACGGAACTGTATTTGACTCTTCCTTGAACAGAGGACAACCAATTGAGTTCACTCTTGGTGTTGGCCATGTCATCAAAGGCTGGGATGAAGGTTTGTTAGGTGCCTGTGTTGGTGAAAAGAGAGATTTATACATTCCATCTTCCTTAGGATATGGTTCAAGAGGTGCCGGTAATGTCATTCCACCAAACGCTGACTTATTGTTTGAAACTGAATTAGTTGAAATTGCTTAATCATTATGTTACACTACTGTAAGATCTATATAACTTAAAACAACAGTATATAAGTTTACAAATATATATAATATATAACTAATTTTTAGTTATACAGGATACATCAATCACTCACTTATTAATCTATGTGTAGGTGTCTAGAGAGAAATATGTTTTATGAAGTTTTAAATAGTGGTGTTCAAATACACACTTTTAAACACGTGATGAGCCTGAAGGGGATCAAGATTTGTTTATCTTTTGTATTAAGATTGAGATAGCGTTTTTCGGATCGTTTTTAAGAGTAATAAAAGTTATACAGTGTATATAACAAGAAGGAGGTTAAAACAAAGCCTATAAAGAAAACCTTTAATAGCAATTGAAATCCCTCACTACAACCCGTGGAATCAAACCAAATACATACAAATTTTCAAGATTCACTACACATAAAAACTTTTTTTAAATAATTCGTGATTAAGCTGAAGTTATTATATATACGTTGCTTTATCTAATTTTCGAGTATAAAATCTTTTAAAACAGAGCCAATTTTGATATAACACATGAATAAATACCTAGATAAATTTAATAAATTTGTAAGTTCAGGAGATCTGAAATTCACCATTATTGAATCTTTTAAAAATGATGCAATCAAACAATCCTTCAACACTGTAGTGATACTTGACTCCTCGTTTAACCCACCACATAAAGGTCACATGAAGATGATTGATTCTGCAATAAAACATGTTAAGCAGAATCAACAGAATACAAAAGTAAGCTTACTTCTACAATTATCTGTGAACAACGTTGATAAAGGAATCAAACCTGCTAGCATTGATAAGAGGCTTGAGATGATGTGTGAATTTTGCAAGGATGTTACCGTGACCAACGGGGATTTCATATCTCAAACTGATGTTGCATTGACAAAATTTGGAAAATTTACAGACAAACTTGATCCTATTGTCTCTTACTATGACGAAAGTAAAGGTGAGATTAGTGTTCAACAAAAAGCACAAGATAGAGAAAACCAAAATCAATCATATAATAATGAAACAGATATAGAAGGTGTTAATACCAACGCTACAGAGTATCTTTTCTTATTAGGTTTTGATACGCTGGAAAGGCTCTTTATGCCAAAATACTATACTCCTAAGAGCGTAGAGGAAAGTTTACATGATTTCTTTCAAAAGGCTTCGGTTTTCTGTCTTAGTCGAGGAGAGGACTATCACACACAGAGAAAGTGGATAATGGATAACGTTCCTCCTTCATTTGTTCAGAAAATACATCTGGAGATTAACAATGATAAAACAACAAACTCAATTTCATCTTCAGAGATAAGAAATGAGAAGAAGTACATGGACTGCTCTATTAGCGTCAGAAAATATATTGATGTGCATCATAATCTGTTTGAATAAAGAAAAAGTCAATATGTCAAACAAGAAGGACTATATCATACATATATAACTTTATATATAGCCGTAATTTTGTTCACTGAATTTGTCTGAAATTTATTTACCAAGGAACATATTTTGTGAGTTAGGTTTTAAACTATTCTGGAAAAAGTCTTGGAAGAAGTCGTCAAAGGATTGGTACTGGTCTACATCTGGAAATTTTAAGTTTTTTCCTCCTCCAGTATTAGTAAAGTTAAACTGTTGGGGATAATATCCACCACCGGCTCCAAACATAGTTTGCATAGCAGTATTGCTATTGAGATTATTCAAAGAGTTCGTGCTACGAGAAACAACAGGTGAGTTATCGTTGGAAATGGTATTCAAACTACTTGGGGTATAGCCGTTACTAGAGGATCCTCTTACAGAAGCAATAAAAGAGTGATTATCTTTATTTCTGTTAGTGTGTTTAATCTTCTTCCTTTTTATGCTGTTATGCATACATCCTTGCTTGATATTCAAATAAAGATCATTAGAGTTCATCTTGTAAATATCAGAAGAAACAGTTGCAGTTTTTGCCACACTACTATCAATTAGTGTTTTAATAATGATACCCACATTTTGCGTAGCTTCATTTAATCTCTCTCCAATGCTGTTTAGATGCCAGTAAATCTTTGTACAGAGATTCAAAACTTTAGCTTTGTCTTGAGGATTAAAACAATGCAGAAAGTCACATAAGGATAAGCAAGCGTAAACTGTCTGCTGCAAAGTAATAATTGGAGCACCTTTTATCAAAGTGGTTGGTAGTTTTAAGAAAGCATTCAAAATGGCAAAACAATATTTTTTAATTGTAGCTAAGCATGATATAAAGAAACTTTTGTTTTTCAAAAATGCTTTATAGTCTTTAGTGGCATGGTCTGATAAGATATTTCTAAGAATAACCACATAATAGAAGTCATAAGTAAAAACTAAAAGATTAGAACCGTCCTTTGATGAAAGCTCCCTGTAGGTGTCAAGCCATTGGATCATATCTGGAATCTCAATGATAGTTCTCAAGTGCATAGAATTAGCTTCTTCGTGGCTGTGTTGTAAATGAAACTGATTTAAACACTCCTGGAAAAATTCATCAAAATTTAAAAAGATGGAGTTGACAATATCGCCCAATTTGATTTCACCTAGTTTGATTTCATCACCAAATGTGCTTTGTGGAAATCTAACAGTCAAGTCATTAAAAGTGCGAAGAGTTTTGTCTTGAACTGAAAAGTTGCAATATCCGATAGAGTAACCCATTTTCAAGCAAGTTAAAGAATTTAAAATTCTCAAATGGAAAAGATCATTTCCATCAAACAAACCATTCTCGACATTTTCTTCAATTTTGTGAAAATCTATAATATTCAATAGTGATTCAGTGGCAAACTTTGACAAAATCAATCCATCAAACTTTACTTGTCTAAATTTTTTAGATTTTCTTGATATGGTATACATGGAAATATAAAGAATGGCTTCAATGTCATGATCATGCAACTGATCAAACATTGTAAGAGTGTTGCTCAATAATCTTTCAACAATTGGGTATAATATTTCCTGTTCAATGGAAAAGGCTTCATTATCATCAAATCCCATGGCAATAATAGCAAAAACGGAAGTTATAAAGGGGTGCTTTTCAACATATTCTCTATCAATGGTTTTAATACCTCCAGGAATAATCCAAAAATGTGCCCTTTTCAAAAAGGCATGCGACAGCTTATAACATAATTCTTCATGATTGTAGAAAAACTCCATAAATTTCTGATTAGCCACTACCCAAGCCCTTTGAGATTTTGCTAGTAAATCTTTTTCCGTTAGTGCTTCGTTGTTATTATCGTCAAATGTTCCAAAAAGTTCTCTTTCAATTTGATCCAGTAATCTGAATGGCGGGTGCTCAAAACTAACACCGTGGCTATGTGTTTTTGCAGACTCTGGTTGATCCCTTATTAGTTGATTAAATTGTGAAAACATCAAATTAGAATTGTCTTCGGGCTGTTGTTTGTTTCCTGCAGTTAGATGATCTAAAATAGATGCAAGTTTACTTTCAATACCATCCATTCTATTGTTTAAAACTTCAATGTTATTTTCTACTTTTCTCAGTAGTTTCATGTCTATATGAGTATTGGAAGAATTGAATCCGTTTAAACCGGTGGAATTCTGCATCGACAATTTACTATCGCTATTTGAGTGGACATTTGCCTTTGATAGTGAGCTTGAATTTTCTTTAATATGAGTTAAGTTATTGGCGTGGTTTACTATATGATCAATACCGCCGCTATTCTTGACAGCTTCCAGAGCTTTTTTGATATCTTCCTTTCTTTCTTCTCCCAGAGAACATACGATTCCAAGTATTACGCATCGATGACATTTGGCCAGTAGCGGCTGAAAATCACATCTTGTTTTCATCTTCCTACACTCTTGACAACTGTATATTTTTCTCTTTTTCCTAGGTTTTGCAGGTGCCCTTTTCCCAGGTTTTACAGGCTCTGTGTCGGTTGGTGAATTTTCTTTTGCATTTTCATCATGAACTTCTTCTTGTGTTTCTAATTGCTTAACATCCTCAATAGATCTTTTTGCACCTTGCTCTGCTTTATTTGCATCACTTGAGAGTTGTTGTGGTGCATTATGCATGGGACTTGCTTGTTTATCAACGGTAACCGCTGAAGAATTACTGTTTTCACTATTAACATCTAAGGAGTTGTTCAAGTTGCTGTGACTGGCTTCAGTTTTATCATTTTTAGCAAGGCCATTTTCACTAGAAGGTGAAACGGATTCATTCAACGGCTGTGGTGTGTTCATTGTTGATTGTATTTCAGCAGGGGACAGTGTTCCTTGCTTCATTGTTAAAAATGGAAAGACATGATTTTGAGGAATATTATTAGGAGACAAAAACTTTGGATTATCATTGCTTGTGCTATTTCCTAAAGATTGATTATCTACTGAGTTATTCATTATCAGAGACTGACGCTGCCCTGTTTTGAATTTGTATAGTTTAGGATCGTTTCTTGATAGATTCTCTGTAAGGGGCACTGCTTGATTGTTCGGCAATGTGTTGTTTTGCTTAGGCGAGTTTATAAGCTTGTTCAAAGAGAGTCTTTCATCAATTGTGTTTTTACTTTGAATCATTTCACTATTCTGTGTAGATCTGGTATTGCTATTGTTCCATATATTTTTGTTGAAGGGAAAATTAGATTTTGTCACATCACCATTTATAGAAACTGCGTCGTTTTTCAAAGTGTCCGTTTGAGTAACATTGTCGATCTTGTTTTTATTCACCTCGTTGTTCATGACTGTTTTAAGTATCGATAGATTTGTGTCAGTATGTTCTTTTTCTTTCTAGAGAAATATAATATTATAAAATGCAATGTGATCCTATAGATAAAGAATATAAACTGACAGTTTCTCAATTATCACCCTTTTTTAATAACTGATAACAATTACAATGTTAGGTACTTATGTTTTTATTTAAACGTTAAATATAAAAAAATAAACAATCTCTTATTGTTATTCTATTTCGATGTGAATACAAAAGACGTTAGAGAATCTTGATGCTGGTAATCGCTATTTTCAAGGATTAGATGAATGTAATTAAACAACTAGACAAAATTAAATCTTTTTGTATTATTATTTAATTTAAAAATATATAGTATTGTGATGAATTATTATTATTAGTAAAAAAAAAAAATTCTTCAATCTAGTAATTGTTAAGTGAAACTTTTTGTATATCACGTTATTGTCTTCAAAGAGTTTCATTGTCTTTTTTTTATTTTTTTTTTTGTTACATTCTCCGTTGGATATTTCTTACTAGTTACAAAAAAACAGAAACTCGCAAATATCGACTCAGATTGACATATAATACCCCATCTCTTTATCACTCTTATTTTTCAAATTTTGCTACTTTTATAGTTTGTTTAAAAACAAGAATATAACAAAGGATTTTAGAAAAAGATTAGGATATAATTGCAATTATTAATATATTTATTTAAATATGTTTATATATATATTCTTTAATATGGCGCCTTTTCTTAATGTCTCATAGCTCTGGAAAAGTAATAAACCATTGCAACACATATAAATGTTAACCCTAGAGAAAACTTGGTATTATTCTCAAATTTTGTACCGAAATTAGATTTAACCATACTATTTTTAGAGTTATCAGGGACCAAGTCAGTAGTATCGGTGTTAAGGATTTCTCCCTTATCACTTAATGAAATCTTGGTTTGTTTTTTACTACTACTGCAAACGATTTTACCACCTCTAATGATGGAAATACCGCTAGGTGGGGAAGTCCATGAGGAACAATCGAGCTGGTCAGATGTGGAGTTAATGTGAACAGATCCTTTAACCAATCTTAATTTTGGCATAGTTATTTCCTTAAAAGCACCTGTGTAATCAATAGCACCTCCAATCTGTTGCAATGACTTTAAGAAATCAACCTTTTCTAATTTATTGTTATCTATAATCATAACACCACCAAAGATATCAGAGACATTGTTCATGTCAACTTTATTTAATTCTCTGTTCCTGTCAAGGCTTAAAGTACCTCCAATACCCTTTAACTTTGGAGTATCTATAGATTGAAAATGGTTATCAATAAACTCTAAGGAGTTATTGACAAATTGTAAATTTGGCAAGGAAATAGATGAGGTGTCTTTTACAGTCATGTTGTTAGCCCAAACCAAATTGTCAAGAGATACTTGAACCTCTTTTGCATTAGATTGAATACTTAATTTCTCAGAGACACTTTTGATATTGCATGAAATGGATTCCATAAATCTGTTGTTGTTGATGTTAAAGATTTTTAATTGGTTGACCTTTCCACCGTTGAATCCTTCAAAGCCTACCAAAGATGTGTCACTAATGGTAAGTTTATTAATACTATCCAAACCTTTGTTGAACTCAACTGTCGATAAAATAGGTACAACTCTCCAGTAAATAGAGTCAACAAAAGTAAGTGCGTTCAAGTGAATAGACGTTAGTGATGTTAATGCATGAATTCTGAATTCTCCCTTTATTTTGTTTAATTTTGGACACTCTACTCTGACGATTTGTGCTGAGTTTTCCATGGTTAAGTCACCTTCAATATTCTCTATATTTGCCAAGTCAATAACTGGGTCAATATAATTGTCAAAGTTCAAACTACCTTGGACAGTTTGACACTGAACTGCAATGTGGTGTAGTTGACCAGCATTTTCAAAGGAATATGATTTCTTACAAAATTCAGGAACAGCTTTAGGTGCGTTGTTTTTAGCATCTTGCTTAGGATCATCGGTTTTATTACCTTGTTTGTTATCTCCAGATGCAGTACATACTGCAAAGTTGTAATAAAGTGCAAGTGTGATTAGTAGTAAATTAGTGTGATATGAAAACTTCATTGTATATATATGTTTTTTTATTTCTTCTCTTGTCACCTCTTGGTTCTTTGGGGATCTTATTAAGGTTGATTTTATATTTGTTTAATAACTGTTATTATATATTCATATGTTAAATATATATAGAGTTTCTAGAAACATTCAATCATTACCATATAATATCTGTATATACCTACATATTTATATAGATACAGTTGAAAGATATCAAAGTTTTTATATACTCAAAAGAACAAAAACGAAAGCACAAAAAAAATAATTACTAATTATAATACCAGCAAATAGTATAAAGAAATTTCATGAAGTTAGTGCTATTATTTTTGCAATGTTTCTCATTATTGTTTTTTTTTTTTTTGAAATACTCAATACTACAGAATATACATAGGAGTATACTCTAGCAATGATCACATAAGTCTATAAAATTATCTCCTTTTGCTTCTCTCTGTTTAGATTCTATTACGGTAATACAATTTTGTTTTGGATTACACAAAAATGAAAATAAATAAAAATAAAAGAAGTCCACTTTATCATCTTATCGCGATAAAAGTATCGGTTAATATTCCGTAACAGGTAATTTTTAGATAAAAGATTTTTTAAATTTTCACACAAGTATATACGTCAATTTAAACAAAAAAAAAAAAAAGAAAACAACTGAATAGGTAACATTATCGGTCAATAAAATAGTATCATGTGATATAAAACAAAGTAATGAATAAAGAAATATATAAACTGTTTGTAATAATATTAAAACTATATTTTCAAATTCAATTCATGCATTTTGTATGTAATCTCTTCTAAAAATCCATTGGAGAACCCTGGCTGGTTAGATTCAGTTTCGTAGTAGCATCTTAATAGTTCCAAGACTGCATTTCTTGTGTCAGAGTGAACAGCTCTCTTAACCAACTCAGAAAACAGGGGCAAAATTATATCATTGTAAGCATCAATGTTGTCATTTAGAGTACATTTATTGGCATCATCTGATATATCCATATACTCATCATCATCATCATAATTATTATTATTATTATTATCATGTAAAATTTCCTTATTTTTAACATCCTCTTGAGAGTTTTTAAGATTTTTTGTGTCTTTAGAGATTTTCTTGTCATTTGCATTTAATCCTCCGTTTGGTTTTCCCCTCTCTGTTGGTGTTTTCATAGATATAGGTGTATGATTTTCAGCCGATTTGCCACTTGATAGCTTATTACTTTTTAATCTGTTTGTCAAATTAGGAGTTTTTAAAGATGTGGTAAACTTCCAATTGAAATCGCTATCAAAGTCTTCAAAAGTGTCAATTTTATAGTTGTGGCTATCACCTAAGTTTACCATATCTTTTTTAAATGCCATTGGTTCTTTGTTTTCTTTTAATTGTTCATTGATGGATATTATATTATTATGTTTTATTTGGTTTATAAATTGCGACTTCTTTGCCCATAGATTTAAACCATTGGTACCTTTATTGAGTTTGTTTAAAGTTTTGTTTAATCTATAGTTTTTAACAAATTCAATACATACAGATAGACAATCATTAACTTTTTGATTTTTATGAAAAAATTTATGTTCAAGCAAGTGGTTTGCACTAGGTCTCTTGACAGGGTCCTTTTTAAGACAGTCATCAACGAAGGATACAAGATATTTTGAGCACTTCCATTTTTTGTTTCCCTTTAAAGAAGGAGGGTTCAAGTCAGGTATCTTAGAAACAATTTCCATAGGTTGGTATTCAATCAATGGCGGGACTTTATTGACAAGTTCCATTACAGTTATTCCTAAGGACCAAATATCTGCCAGTTCATCATATCCTCTATCTACTTTTCCTGTTTTATTGTTTTTGTAGCCGTTTTTAATAACCTCTGGTGCCATCCAATAAGGTGTCCCTACAAAAGTTTGTCTTCTTTTCAAAGTGTTATCTAACTTTCCGGACACCCCAAAATCTGAAAGCTTTACCTCACCACTTCTTGTTAGAAGAATATTTGCAGCTTTTATGTCTCTATGGATGCTTCCATTTCCATGAAGAATGGCAAGACCATTAAGAACCTCTCTAATGACATAAGCAATTTGAAGTTCAGAGAGATGCTCAATGGTAACTTTGTTATCAATTTTCATAGGCAAGTGTCTTATAATATCATAAAGTGACCCTCCACCACAGTACTCCATAACAATCCACATTTTATCTCCGTTGATAAAAGTTTTAAAGTATTTAACAATATTTTTGTGGGAGTGTTCTTCACTTTGAAGAGTAGTTAAGAATTGGATCTCTTGGCAAAGAATATCGATATCGTCATCAGTCTCCTCTAAATCTACAATTTTGATAGCCACAAAATACTTATCATCAATGTTGTCTAAAAAGGTCAATGTTTCTCTGTCGTAGTCATAGTTTTTCAATTTTTTTAAAAGCCGTTCAGGAAAGGTGGCAAGGTTTACTTTTGGCAAATAGATAGCTTTTAAAACTTCACCAAAGTTCCCTCTACCTATACAGTCAACCAAAAGATAATCATCTGGGTTTGAGGAGAGGTTTTCAAAAGCATGAAAGTTGTTAATATTTTGGTGTGCTAAGTATATCAACTCCTTCTCAGAATTCTTTTCTGTATTCATTTTCTAAGTAATAAAAAAAAGAGAAAAAAAAATGTTGTGTTAGTGGTTTTTAACTGGTAATCTATATATGTGTTTATTGCTGTTTCTTTAAATAATAAATACAAATAAAAAAAAAGAGATATTATAGAAGTTTTTATTGTAAAGTTTATTTTTAAAGAGAAAAAGAGACACTGATATGATTGGTTTTTATCGATATATTAGCCTTATGCTTAATATAGTTTGTTTTGAAATGTGTTAATTTATTGTAGTATCATTATTACAATTATTCTGTTTCTTTTTTTTTTTTTTTGTTTTTTTGCTTTAGTTTTGTTTTTTTTTTAAATATTAAAAAATTGATGAAAGGTTTTATATCA